>JAWZYT010002209.1:0-37500 GCA_034508575.1 Petrolisthes manimaculis | reverse complement strand
ACTATTATTATATATTATATTATTATTATTATACTAACGAGTGTATTAATATTTTTCAGGAACACGCGTTTGAGTCGAGCCAGAAGTATAAGGAAGGGAAATACATCATTGAACTGGCACACATGATCAAAGACAATGGGTGGGACTGAGAGCGGCCAAGAGGTGGTCAGTCAAGCAGTATTGTTGTACCGCTCTGACCACCTTGTTGTTGTTGTTGTTGTTGTGGTGGAGATGGTGGTGGTGGTGTGGATTTTACGCCCGCATCTACGCCCGCACCCGCACCCGCACCCGCCCTATTTCTCCCTCCGATCGCCCTCCTGTCGCCCGCCCTCTCGTTCACTCTTTTCCTCCGTCTCCTTTTCCTCGTCTTTCCTTCAGTCTGCACATCTCTTTTCATCACTCCATCACACTTCATCTCCACCCTCCCTCACCACCACCAACAACACCATCACCACCACACTCCACACTCCCATATCATCATTACACTCTTCACTCATTCCCAACACCACTCCCTGTTCTATACTCATTAATTCGTCATCCCACCTTTGGTCAGTCTACCTGGATTATTATTATCACTTGGTGTTTATATTCTGCCTCGTTTACAACCACCACTACTTACATTTTTTCATCTCCTACTCGCTCGTCCTTTCACTCATAAATAAAACGCCTACAAAGACATCAATTCTCTCCCTCCCTCACTCATCAATTCTCTCCCTCCCTCACTCATTTCTTTCCTCCCATCACCAACATCGATTCGCTCCTTCATTTCCTCCCAACGACAAACAACAACATCAATTCTCTCACTCATTACCTCCCACCAACAACAACAACAACATCATAATCAATTCTCCCTCTCACTCATTACCTCCCATCACCATTCACCACCACCACCATCAACTACTCTCCCCTTCATTTCCTCCCACCACCACTCGCCTCCACCACCACCACCAACATCAACGCTCTCCCTCTCCCTCTCCCTCTCCCCCTCTCCCTCCCTCTCCCTCTCCCTCTCCCTCTCCCTCTCCCTCTCCCTCTCCCTCTCATCATCTCTCCGCCACAATGACCGACCACAGCCGTCACAACCAACAACATCCGTGGGGACATCGCGACGCCCGGATGTGTGCGCGTGTGTGTGAGTGTGTGTGTGGGGTTCATTGTGGCAGTGATCTCAGTGTGTGTGTGCGTGTACGTGCGTGAGTGCGTGCGTGCGTGTGTGGGGAGGAGAAAACGAAACAAAAATATATATATATATATACATAAATATATCTATAATCAGTGTATTGATAGGCTGTCTGAAAAAGCTGAACTCTTTGGTGGTTTATACAGTGTTTGCTTTTATATATATAATAATAATTTTTCATGACCCAATATTTGGACGAAAGGAAATTACGGATTGGAGAATGATTGAGCGACCGAATGTGCTTTGTTTTTCAATTCGCCGATTCACACGCCACGCGAGACTTATCAATTGTCATTCAGAACCAAACCCATCAGACACAACAAGTTCAGAAAGTACCAAGTGAGCTTAGTGGATGAACCGGTAGTGAAATACCGGTAGTGGTAAAAGAAGTACGGTACCGGTAGTGTTGAAAGAAGTACCGGTAGTTGTAAAAAGAGTACCGGTAGTGGTAAATGGAGTACCGGTAGTGGTGAAAGTACCGGTAGTGATGTAAGAAGTACCGGTAGTGTTGAAAGAAGTACCGGTAGTTGTAAAAAGAGTACCGGTAGTGGTAAAAAGGGTACCGGTAGTGGTAAAAAAAGTACCGGTAGTGGTGAAAGTACCGGTACATGTAGTGATGAAAATATGACCGGTAGTGGTTAAAAAATGAGTGGTGAAAATATTGGTGAAAAGTAGTGAGTGATGAAAATGTAAAGTCAGTCAGTTAAGTTCAGGTCCAATTAATTATTTCAACAACAACAACAACAACAACAACAATAATAATAACAGTGAGTAAACGAGTGAACCGTGTCTTCGAGTAAAACGAGATTTATTTCCGTACAAGATTCTCTGGTGACATACATACATACATACACACACACACACTTTTACCTCCCATCCCTCCACTTAGTCAGTCAGTCAGTCAGTCAGTCAGTCAGTCAGTCAGTCAGTCATCACCGCTCTGTCTTTCCACACTCACTCCACTACTACTACTACTACTACTGTTACTACTACTACTACTACTACTACTGCTGTTACTACTACTACTGTTACTACTACTACTACTGTTACTACTACTACTACTACTACTACTGCTGTTACTACTACTACTACTACTACTACTACTACTGTTACTACTACTACTACTACTGCTACTACTGCTACTACTACTACTGTTACTACTGCTACTACTACTACTGTTACTACTGAGAAAATACCCACTGCTCCCCACCTACTCTTACGGGACCACAGTGTGACGCGTGACTGGTGGTGTGGTGGCGTGGCGTGTGGTGTGGTGTGGTGTGGTGTGGTGCGGTTCCGTCACGCCCGGGGCAAAGGAAGACAGTGACGTGACAACAAGCAGTACGGGAGTAAACATTATAATTATTTTGACCCACATTGGGGACTTTAAATGAATGAAAATAGAGTGATCCATTCCTTTCCTTTTTTATAAGAGGGAGATGGATGATGTTTGTTCGGTGTTGAAAAAAAGTGAATAAATACATACATACATACATGCATGGGTACGAGACGTTACTAAAAAAAAAAAAACTACCACTTGTTGTTGAACTGAAAAAGAGAGAAGCTTTGAAAGGCAACAACAACAACAACAAAAACAACAAAAACAACAAACACCAACACCACCAATTTTTTTTTGCTTGGAAAAAATACTACTACTACATTTACCTGCATTATCAGAGCACTGGAAATAATCATATATTATAATATTCTCTAGATACCTGTTGTTTGTGTCGTCCATTTTACTTACCGAGATGGAGTGTGATGCTGTGATGCTGCTGTGTAGGGCCAGGCCGAAGCAGCGACCTGTCATAATGTGTCTTATCCAATGCCATGCTACTATATATATGATTGGACAATATTTTCGCTAATTTGGACAATATTTTCGCTAATTTGGACAATATTTTCGCTAATTTGGACAATATTTTCGCTAATTTTTCATCATTTTTATGTACGTATGTAATATTATATGAACAGTATTTTTTTTGGACAATATTTTCGCTAATTTGGACAATATTTTCGCTAATTTGGACAATATTTTCGCTAATTTGGACAATATTTTCGCTAATTTGGACAATATTTTCGCTAATTTTTCATCATTTTTATGTACGTATGTAATATTATATGAACAGTATTTTCGCTAATTTTTCATCATTTTTGTGTACGTATGTAATATTATATGAACGGTATTTTTTTTGGACAATATTTTCGCTAATTTTTCATCATTTTTATGTACGTATGTAATATTATATGAACAGTATTTTGGCTAATTTCCACCATTTTGTGTAATGTATGAGTAAACCTCTTATATTGGTGTTCCCAGCCACATGACAAAAGATAAATGATTGTATTATAATATGGAGTAAACATTTACCTATAGGGGGTGCGGGAGTAGGGGGACAGGCTTGGGGGGGGTTTAGGGGGGTGCGGGAGTAGGGGGACAGGCTTGAGGGGGTTTAGGGGGGTGCGGGAATAAGGGGACAGGCTTGGGGGTGTGCGGGAGTAAGGGGACAGGCTTGGGGGGGTTAGGGGGGTGCGGGAATAGGGGGACAGGCTTGGGGGTGTGCGGGAGTAAGGGGACAGGCTTGGGGGGGTTAGGGGGGTGCGGGAATAGGGGGACAGGCTTGGGAGGGGGGGTAGAATGCCTGTCCCCTATTCCCGCACTTCCTTAACCCCCCCCCAAGCCTGTCCCCTACTCCCTCACCCCCTTGACACATTGTTGACCACCACACACTACTCACAACACTTTACAAACCTAAAAGTCGGCCATTTATGAACATTTCCCAATATACAGTTTCTTAAAAAAATCGTGAATTACAATATGAAACATTTCCCAATTTACAGTCTCTTTAAAATAATGAATTACCGGTAACATTATATGAACGTCTCAGTGAGGTATTATTAAACGACATAATAATATTCGAGGAAAAGTTAGTTCTGTTTGTCACTCAATTTTTATTATTTTTCAACGGGGCTTTAGCGTCAAAGAGCCTTTTTCCTCAAAGAAGAATAAATTTAATAATACCAGGCTTAAGAGTTGTATCTGATTTTATACTGTGTTGAATTAAGGAGGAGGAAGAGGAAGTACAGTGTTGGTAAATCTGGAGCAACTGATTCCTCCTAACTATTCCAAGCAACAATCTACCAATAGTTTTTCTAATGTGGTTCTGTTTGTTTCCTGGCTATACCTTGGAGGAATCATTATACTCCATTGTACCCAAAGTATACTCTCCCCATAGTACCACACCATCGTATGCAAGACCATTGGTAGTGTTTACGACGGCTTGGTACCGGTACGATGGCTCTGTTGTTTGTATATGGAGCCGTCGTATGTACCACGAGTGTTCTTGAATATGGAGCACAATACGATGCTTCGTTGTTTTATCTATGGAACCATCGTATTTACCACCAACGTTCTTGAATATGAACCACAATATGATGCTCTGTTTTATCGATAGAGCCATCGTATTTACCACGAACGTTCTTGAATATGGACCACACTACGATGGCGTGTTATTTTTCGTCTATGTACCACAAATAGCGTCGTATTATGGAGGGTGTATTGGTGGTGTGTGTGAGTGAGTGAGTGGTGTATTGGTGGTGTGTGTGTGTGAGTGAGTGGTGTGTGTGTGTGTGTGTGTGTGTGTTGTGTTGTGTTGTGTTCACCTTGTGGTCTATGTAGTGATTGATACAGACGTCTATACTCTTCCCTCCACGCTGCTCTCACACAAACAAACCACTTCTCACGGTTCAGGTCGGCATCTCCCATTGGTGACGGAAGGGTGGAAGCTGGGGTTTGTTGTCGTTGGTGAATTGGAAGGCCGGAAATAAACAACGTAATAGTGGATTGAATTTGTTGTTGGTGAATTGGAAGGCCGGAAATAAACAACGTAATAGTGGATTGAGTTTGTGGTTTGTGAATTGGAAGGCAGTAAATAAACAACGTAATAGTGGATTGAGTTTGTGGTTTGTGAATTGGAAGGTAATTGATTCCTCCAAACTATGCCAGGAAACAGACAAGACAAACTCAGTGGATCTTTTGAGATAAACGATTCCATTAAATATTACCACGAAATACCTAATTGTTTCATGGCATGGTTAGCGGGAATCAGAAGCCTCCAATTTTCATATACGTACAATCACAATAATATTCTTAAAAAGTTTAGGTTGGTATTACTGAATTAAACTTATTTTTTCTTTGGAGGAAAATTAAGGGCGTTTTGTCGCTAAATTGGCAACACTTGCAGAATATTAGGAACTGATTTAATAATAATAATAACACGCAAATTAAAATGTGTCGAGAAAGATTTTTTATGATATTTAGTTTTTTTTATCTACTTTTTATTTATATTATACTGAAGTGGTTTTTACTGAATACTTTACTTTAATAATTATGGGAGTAAATACATAATTCACTTTGGGTAGATTGAAGCACCTTGATTCCTCCACTAAATTACATACATACATACATACATACATACAGAACATACATACATACAGTACATACATACATACATACATACATACAGTACATACATACATACAGTATATACATACAGTACATACATACATACATACATACAGTACATACATACAGTATATACATACATACATACATACATACATACATACAGAACATACATACATACATACATACATACAGTATATACATACATACATACAGTATATACATACATACATACAGTATATACATACATACATACATACATACAGTACATACATACATACATACATACATACATACAGAACATACATACATACATACATACATACATACATACATACATACATACATCCAGAACATACATACAGTATATACATACATACATACATACATACATACTGTATTTGAGTCGGGGTTGTGAGAAAACTGTATGTATGTATGTGTGTGTGTGTGTGTGTGTGTGTGTGTGTGTGTGTGTGTGTGTGTGTGTGTGTGTGTGTGTGTGTGTGTGTCTTTGGAGGAATGTTTATTAATCGGAAATGGAGTCGGTCAAGTGGGAGATTGAGTATGTGACGTATTTTAAACTTATTCTACGAGGGAAAGAAAAAATAAATAAAGTTCTTCATCGCTCAGTGTGTATTTCAAATTAATGTGAACCCCGAGTGACGAAGAGACCTAACCTTAACTTTCCCTCGAAGATGTAGTTTAATAATAATAATAATACCAGCCTATGTCAGAATGGAAATCTTGAGCAATTCTTAGAGTGACGTACGGCCCTCTGTGTGTTTGTGTGTGTGTGTGTGTGTGTGTGTGTGTGTGTGTGTGTGTGTGTGTGTGTGTAGTCGCATTTTACAGACCTTTCTAAATGTTGTTGTAGACTTTTGTCTCGTGCAATAGAAGGAAATGTGCTATAAAAACAAAACTTAATAATAATAATAATAATACTGTATTAAATATATATAGAGAATAATGGATGGATTCCAGATTTACCAACACTACCACTACCACCAACACTAACACTACCAACACTACCAATACTACCACCAACACTACAACACACACACACACACACACACACAAACACACACACACACACACACATAAATGTTAGAGTAGTGTGTTGTTGAGGTTTTAACTAAGTGTCAATTGGCAAGCTTTAATTAAATTTATTAGTAAAGAGGTGGGTTCATCATGTGTGTGTGTGTGTGTATGTGTGTGTGTGTGTGTGTGTGTGTGTGTGTGTGTGTGTGTGGTGTGTGTGTGTGTGTGTGCGTGTGTGTGTGTGTGTGTGTGTAATTATCCAGGGCTGTTGTTAAATGCGTTAGGTGTTTGCTACATTATTCTATTGCTTCTCCAGCCAAGTGTGTGTGTGTGTGTGTGTGTGTGTGTGTGTGTGTGTGTGTGTGTGTGTATGTGTATGTGTGTGTGTGTGTGTTGGATGATGCTACTGCTGTACTTGAGGTGTTGGGGGGGGGGGGAGGGGGAGGGGGAGGGGGGGAAGGAAGGTAGGTGTGGATAGATAACATGGACTTTTTTATTATTATTATTATTATTATTAGCATTATTTCCCGACCTACAGTATATTGTAGTAGATGTAAACAAGAGCGTATGTTTTCTGTTTACGGTTCTCTATGACACTCTCGGCCAGCCTAAAATTAATCCAAAATTGTATAAAAAGAGTAGCGATTAAATAGAAAATTATACACTCACATCGAAAGTTAATTAATTGAGCTGAAAATTATACACTTTATCACATTGAAGGTTATTTAAAAAGATGTGGTGAAGTTGAAAATTATACACTGTCTCATTCAAAGTTATATAAAAAGTAGTAGCGATTAAATAGAAAATTATACTCTCACATCGAAAGTTAATTAAAAAGATGTGGTTGAGCTGAAAATTATGCAGTGTCATTGAAGGTTATTTAATTAAAGAGTTGTGGTTGAAGAGTAAATTATACACTCACACATTCATATATAATTATGTAGTTGGATAGAAAATAATAACACTAAATTGCAACTCATTAACCAACCAAACGACCAATTTAAATGACTTTGTCCTGTTCTTAAATGATAATAATGATGGGTGAACTGATGTTAAAAAAAAAGATTAAATATGAAACTATAAGATGTGTGAATTGATATTAAAAAAAGAATGAATATGAAACAATAATGATGGGTAAATTGATGTTAAAAAATAATGAAAATGAAACTATAAGATGTGTAAATTGATGTTAAAAAAAGAATGAATATGAAACAATAATGATGGGTAAATTGATGTTAAAAAAAATAATGAAAATGAAACGATAATGATGGGTAAATTGATGTTAAAAAAAATAATGAAAATGAAACGATAATGATGTGTAAATTGATGTTAAAAAAAATAATGAAAATGAAATGATAATGATGTTTGCATTGATATTAAAAAAGGATGATTATTAATTGATGACGATGGTGAATTCATATTAAAAAAAAAGAGATACAAATTAGATAATAATAAAATGATGATGGTAAACTGATGGTGTTACAGAGAACCGTAAACAAAAACAGCGCTCGCCATTTGACCGCCCTTGTGTGTGTGTGTGTGTGTGTGTGTGTGTGTGTGTGTGTGTGTGTGTGTGTGTCGACCAACCTCAGCACACACACACACACGCTGTAGCGGCAAACGGAGACGGAGCGATGGAACGTACATAGCCGACACACACGCTGGATTTTACTACACGTTTGATTAAGGAGATTGTATAATTTTGGTACATTGGAGCGCCTTGATTCCTCCAAAGTATGCCGGAAAACAGAACCAGAGGAACAAAAGTAATGGTAGCCTGTTGCTGGGATTAGTTTGGAGGAATCATTATCTCCAAAAAGGCCAAAATAAGGTGGATGTGTTTTTTTTTTTTTCCTACTCAGAAATATTTGTGCCGGAAAAAAACATGTTACACTAAACTCTCATTTTTTTACACTGGGATTGATTATATGTGTGAAAATAATAGTGTGTGTGTGTGTGTGTGTGTAGTGAATGTATGTACTGTACTGTAAACATTTGTAATACCCGTGTACAGTACAATGAGGGTTTTCTGTACACAGTTTAATTCAACACACACACACACACACACATTACATTACCCACTCGTAATTTATATTCGTGTAAAATGTGTACATGAGTTTGCAGGAATCATGAGACTTTCCAATTCACCAATGATAAAATCTCCTCTTTTAAATTAATATTATGAGTACATGCTGACGTAAATAAGTAAATAAGTACATGTACCTATGTAGACTTTTTCTGTATGTACTGAACTCGTTACATACATGTATTTACTCATTATGAAACCGTATCAGTGCAGTAATAGTTCTATGTGCGGTATGTAAGAATGTCCGTTGTGTGTGTGTGTGTTTGTGTGTGTGTGTGTGTGTCAACGATGGCGTGGTACCGATACGACGGCTCCCATCGTCTCTGACTACGGAGGCGTCGTTTAGCCGGTGCCGCGGCGTCGTGTACGCCGCGGCGGACGTTCTCGAATACGGCCCTACATTTCATCGTAAAAAATAATACTGAATTGTGGTGTGGGAGAGAATATTTACTAAAGAGAGAACCCCTACAAGGAGGTCCTATATTTTTACATGGCATTCTAGTCTTTCATTCTAACCAATAGTTCCAAAGTGTGTATGTTGTCTCTGCCTTGTGTTATTATATTAAAGTAAAACAAACAAAAAAAATACAATAAAAAAAATAGCTGTTTGTATCATGGTTCATAAAGGGAGAATAGGCTAATGTTAAAAAAAAAAATAGATGTGGTTGGCGGCGGCGACGACGACGAGAGGCAAAAAGCATTATTGACTACTGTGATAATGGTGGAGTGTCGATGTGTGTGTGTGTGTGTGTGTGTGTGTGTGTGTGTGGGTGTGCCGGGCTTGTATGTAGTGTTTGTTGATGTGATTATAGTGTGGCTAGCCCAAACCAGCCAGCCAGCCAGCCCAAACCAGCCAGCCCAAGCCAGACAGACAGAGAGACAATGATCGAATGGGTGGGGTTGGCTTATCATTATTATTATTATTATTATTAATGGGTTTTTTATTAATGAGGTGGAAATGCACACGCTCCCATAATTGATTTCTTGGCTTTATCAATTTACGTAATTTAATCCAAGACCAATTATTATTACACCGAATGTTTATTACAGATATAGATACTGTAGATATTGTACCGTACTTATTATCTGTATAGAAGGTGAAACGAATGTATATTATCTGTATAGAAGGTATAACGAATGTATACAAAACATGCATCAAAGCTCATACATATTAATACTTAGAAGGGAGGAGGTGCATTTTCACCCGGATAGAGAGAGAGAAATAAATAGTAACGCACTATACGTTTGCTGGCGGGCGTCGTGTGGGACAGATGATGATGATGATGAAAAAGAAAATGATGATGAAGATTATGGAAAAAAAAAAATAAAAAAAAAATAAAATGGCTGCAGCATTCTCGCACATTGGACGACTTTTTTAAATGTTGGAAAAGTGAAAATTTAAAAAAAATAACCAATATATTAATCGTGTATACACAACTATAGACTAATACAACAACTTTACTGTATGTATGTTAGTGGAACTTCTCCCGGCCAGCTCTTATTAATTCAACGGCCCGCCTGGTTTTAATACATAAATACATAAATAAATAAATAAACTAAACTAAACTAAATAACCACTGGATGTGCAGGAACACTTTGGCTGTTGTAGTGCTTTTGTGATCAATAGAGAAGCTTGGAAGCATTCACATAGGTTAGTTTCCTTTCAATGTTGTACTTCATAGCAACAAACCATCTTGACACTGGTAACCGCTTTTATGATTTTAGAAGACGACAACAGTATCTTTATAATAATACTAATAGATAAGAGAATGTATACTACTTATTTACTATCCAAAGAACATATTATACTGTATACATTTTCTTTTACCATTTACAGGCCTTGGGATTTCATTTTTATTATTATTATTATTATTATTATCGTTGTTATTGTCAGTGTTATTATTATGATTATTATTATTAGTTTTAATTAATTGTTGAGGCTTTGTATTATTTTTGGTTTTCCTGCTATTAGCGAATAAATCATTTTAACTGTATAATTTGTAACCACATAGCTGGCCTCTTTTATTAAGGGAATAATAATACACTGTTGGTAAATCTGGGGTAAATGATCTTTCTCTCTCTTTCTCTCTCTCTCTCTCTCTCTCTCTCTCTCTCTCTCTCTCTCTCTCTCTCTCTCTCTCTCTCTCTCTCTCTCTCTCTCTCTCTCTCTCTCTCTCTCTCTCTCAAAGTGCTTTATAGGGAGATTCTCTTGTTTAGGGTAATTTGGAGGACGGCCCGCGAGTCCTCCGAACCGTGACACGAAACAACAACAACAACAACAACAACAAACAACAAACAATAACAACAGAAAAAAAAAAGATCCTGATTTAGTATACTACATTGAGGTGATTAATTTGTTTCCTGGCATAGTTTGGAGGAATCAGTAGCACTCCAATTTACCCAAAAAGAGAATCCCCATACCCTCCCTCCCTCCCTCCATACCCTCCCCATCCCTCCCTACCCTCCCCCACCCCTTCATCCCTCCCTCCCTACACTCCCCCATCCCTCCCTACACTCCCCCATCCCTCCCTCCATACCCTCCCCATCCCTCCCTCCCTCCCTCCATACCCTCCCTACACTCCCCCACCCCTCCCTCCCTCCCTTCCCCATCCCTCCATCCCTCCCTACACTCCTCCCTCCCTACCTATACCCCCTACCCTCCCTCCTCCCTCCTCCCTTAATTAAAATACCAAAAGTGTATTATTATTATCATTATTATTATTATTATTATCGTTCCCTTAATTTAACAAAAAAAAAACGTTTTCATGGCTGCATTTTCCCGGTTGCTATGTTCGTGACGTTGACGGATGAAATGAACACATATATATTTATTTTAGGGACTACAGTACATTATAATATTCTGTCCAATGTGAGAGGAAGAGGGGTCCATGTGCAGTGAGTACAGTACTTTTCACTTTTATACCGACCAAAAAAAAAACAAAGAAATATGTCAAACGAGTTATTCTTCAGTGATAATGAAGGTTTAATTTGTTGTTGTCGTCGTTTATTGCGTGTAGGCTCACATGGTCTTGTTTGTTTTACTTTGATGAAAAAAAAAAACATAAACAAAAAATATAATGTAATAAAATAAAATACATAAATTAGTTTGAATGTAAGTTTACTACTACTACTACTAGTCGTTTACCCAATACGAATCCAAAAAAATATATAAAAATAAATAAATAAATACTGATGTTGTAGAAGCAGGGGATCTATATAGTGAGAAGATGATATAAAAAAAAAATACTAATTGTCGTTTTATAATTTCACCATGATTATTATTATTATTATTATTATTATTATTATTATTATTATTATTATTATTATTATTATTATTATTATTATTATTATTATTATTATTATTATTATTATTATTATTATTATTATTATTATTATTATTATTATTATTATTATTATTATTATTATTATTATTATTATTATTATTATTATTATTATTATTATTATTATTATTATTATTATTATTAGTTACTTAAGGACCCTGTGATGATCATGTATGGAAATTGGAGGCTTCCGATTCCTCCTGTCTATGCTACGAAACAAACACGCTCCTCCCATATAGGCGTGTGTGTGTGTGTGTGTTTCGTAGCTGTATTTGAAGGCCTCGTTTTACCTCCAATTTTCTGAGTACATGACACACACACAGGGTTCCATAACCATGAAGCTTCCCTTTGTCTGCTGGTACAGATTATTTTTTATTATTATTATTACTACTATACGTCTTTATATCCTGGTGGTGTTGTATGGAGAATTTTGTTGTTATTATTTATTTATTCCATGCTTGATCGGCACTTCTTAATTAAAGCCTTAAGGGAGGTAGGAGGATAATAGTGTAGTACATTTTGGGTTACATTGGAGCACTTTAATTCATCCTCCGAAGTACAGTACAGTACACCCGAGCTCGTAAATTCGCGACCATGTATGTACTTAGATGTTTGTGCCATTTGAGCTGGTAACATTTATTTGAGATCACATACAGTACTTTGATGTTTGTGCCATTTGAGCTGGTAACACTTATTTGGTGAAGAATCAGTAGAGCGACATGATACAATTAATAAGCTCAATTGGTGAGGTATAATTAACTTTCCCCAAAGGTCCATCACCCCAAAGTTTCAATAATGCCGATGATTTTGGTTGGATCCCGAACAAACTGGGTCCCAAAATAACGACTGTGGAATCGGACACGTTACCAAAAGTATTCGTTTTTTGGCTAATAAACAAATATTGACGACTGTAGAATCAGACCACAATTTTTCTCCTACATTGACATCTTCCCCTCGCAGTGTTACCAACTCGGATGACACAAACATTTGGGGACGTGGTCGTGAGTTTACGAGCTCTGATCTACTGTACATATATATCCAGGAAACGGCAGGACACAGATTAATTAACAGAAATAATGATGATGGAGGCATGTTTGTTGTCGCTTGGCATAAATAAATAAATAAATAAATAAATAAATAAATAAATAAATAAATAAATAAATAAATAAATATATAAATAAATAGTTTTTGAGAGGAATACATACCGGTAGTTTGTTGCCCCAAATTAATTAAAAACTAACTCTGTATTGTACTGTATTTTTCTTTTAATTAATAAGGTGATACAGTAATTTTTTTTTTTTTTTGTAATGTACTGGCAACTGTACATTTTTAGTATTTTGATTCCTCCTTCAAATTAAATTATAGAACATGACTATGCCGGTAAACAAACAGGACCAGATTAAAAAAAAATACTGTATAATATATAATGGTGTCCTGTTGTCACTTCGAACATTTTTTTTTTTTTTTTTTTTTTTTTTTTTTTTTTTTTTTGGGGTGGACGAATTAGTTGCTCCAGATTTAACAACAACAACAACAACAACAACACTGTACATACTACCCCTGTAAAAAAAATAACAATTAATGAGTTAACAAAACATGGATATTGTGCCCATCATTATTATTATTATTATTACGTATTATTATTATTATTATTAATCATGCTTCACGTCTGTTTATTATTATTATTATTATTATTAATCATGCTTCACGTCTGTTTATTATTATTATTATTATTATTAATCATGCTTCACGTCTGTTTTTTATTATTATTATTATTATTTATTTATTTTTGTATTTTTATTCTATTTTTTTGTGGGATCATGGCGGAAATCAAAACCTCCGATGTTGCCTAATATATATATACTGTATAGAGGGACGAAACCCACAGAGCATTATGGCAAGTTGATTTGTGGCCCCGGGAGCATATGGCAACGGTAACTCCAACTCTATTGCCTGTATCTCTATCTCTCACTCACTCTTTCTATCTTTCACTCACTTTATATCTCTGTGTCTGTCTGTCTTTCTCTGTCTTTGTGTCTGTCTCTGTTCTCTGTCTGTCTGTCTTTCTCTCTCTGTCTTTCTCTGTCTGTCTGTCTGTCTTTCTCTGTCTTTGTCTGTCTGTCTCTCTCTCTCTCTGTCTCTCTCTCTGTCTCTCTCTCTCACTCTCTGTCTGTATCTCTTTCTCTCTCTCTCTCTCTCTCTCTCTCTCTCTCTCTCTCTCTCTCTCTCTCTCTCTCTCTCTCTCTCTCTCTCTCTCTCTCTCTCTCTCTCTCTGTTCCTGCTGCTTGTATGTTCGAACTTGCCCGAAAAAACGAAAATGGAAAAAAAGAAGTGGGAAAATAATTTTAAAAGCTGTTTTTTCAGTGGCATAGACTAGTTTTTTTATGGTGTATTAAATAAGTAGAGGATGAAATAATATGAAGTTGTTTTTCTGTAACATACATACATGCATACATACATACATACATAACATACAGTAGAGTGGAAAAGTTATGATAATTAAATAATCTGTTGTTTTTTTCAGTGGCATAAAAAAAATAAAACTAATAAAATCATTATTGCCCACCTTTGCTCATAGCTTGTAAGGTATTAGTGTCAATGATGGTGTATTTGGTGAATTTTACAGTACTGGACTGTATTAAGTGTAGTAAAATTTCATATGTACATAGATCATTTTTTACCAAACCAAGGACGAACATTATTTCTTTGGGAAACATTTTTATTTACATCGTGTGTGGAGGATACGAGTTGGGTTGATGGGGGAGGCTGGTAACAATGACCACCACTATTGCCAACACAACTCTGAGGTCATGCGAGTCGGGAATTACGGACGGATAATAATAATATTCACGTTTCACGACGATCTTTCTCTGGAGTTGTATGCAAGAACCTCCGTGGTGTTTACGACGATGGTGTGGTACGGATGCCTCTGTCATTTGTCTATGGGGTTGTTGTACAGGCACCAACCATCGTATGCACTATGAATCCATATGGTATTTTATTCTTGCATACATACCACCATTCAAGTTATCACCGTCGTTGAATCGTAGACGGATATCGTTCGTGATTCCCGACGGTCTCTCCTCCGTGGTGTTCGTTGTCATGGTGGTGGTGGTGGTAGTGAAGGTGACCCCAGACTCCATCGTGTCGTGTAGTCTCAGTAGAGCTTGCTGTTATCAGTAAATCTGGATCAATCCACATCATTAATTAACAACTCGTTTACACTTTGCCCCCCAAAATTTGTGTTTCATAACGATACTTTAATAATTAATTGTTTACGTTGTCGTCGTCGTCGTCATCGTTTGGCTTGTTGGGAGTTTATAATTATCGTCATTATCATTGGAAGTTATAAGTCATTAATTAAAAAAGAAAAAAAGAAGAAGATATATATTTCCCCGTTAATTAAAAAGATGATCCAGATTTGCTTTGCTGTACATAGTATTTATTCACAGGAAGCTTACATTAGTTGCTGCCACGGATGCACTGTCCAATATTTATCCCGGTAATGTGAAATATTTATCCCAATTAGTGAGGTGATTTATCATGTTTGTTTGTTTGTTTGATTATGTGTTTGATTTTTTTTTTTTTTTTTAGTGGTGCATTGATTGTAGTTTTTTTTTTTTTTTTTTTTTTTTTAAGTGGTGCATTGATTGTCTTAATATAAATTTTGGTATAATACAACTGTGACCTAGTAATTTAATTTAATAATTTTTTAGTAATACATTCTGGGTAATAATCTGTGTACGAATTCTTGTGGCCGACTGTACATGTATATTATTTAATCTTCACAATACAGATGATAATATTTGATTGTGGCTGTACATTATACCATGGAAATAAAATGTACTGTACTAAGTGTTCTGTGTAAACGTTAACAAACAGAGTTAGTAGCCTATAGGCCTTCAATACAAGATTATTAAGTTTAACACCTAATTTAACACATAATACAGTACTGGTATATCCCTTTAAAACAGTGAGTTAAGTACAGTACTTTTATATATTAAGGTATTTAGAATGCCTTTGATATAAGATAATTAAATTTAACACATAATTATATCATTTTAACACAGGCTTAGTAAATTGCTTATTAATTATACAGAAAGATGATTAAATTTAACACATGATATATCTTTGTAAAACAGTCCTATTCTATTATTAACTTAGTCTGTATGGTAATAAATAACAGAAGCCTGGCAAAAAACATTATTAATTTTATTCTTATGTGCTGAGGACAACTTGGAAGTGAAAAAATTAAATGAGATTATTATAAATTTTTTACTTTATTACAACAAACAATCAACTATACTGTATAATTATTGTGTTGAGAAAAATGTAGGTAAAGAAACAGGAATGTGTATTTTAGCACCGATGTAAAATAATGTCGTACTGTATAATGTGAATGTGAATGTGAATCTTAACGTCATTCATTATAATTAGGCATTGTATTGTTGATTTCGTTTTTTTTTGCTTGTGTTTTATTATTATTTTTATTATTTTTATTTATATATTGTATTTTTTTTTTTTTTTTTCATGTCTTTTCTTGTATTTTTTTGTTTATGCTTGTGTGTTTTTTTTTTTTTTTTTTTTTTTTTATGCATTGAACTCATATTTTTTGTTGTAGTTTATTTTGCTTGTTTTAAATCATCTCCTTTTGTTTTTGTTTCTGCATTGAGCCCATTTATAAAAATATTTGTCTTTCATAGTCTGAGTAGAGAATGTATAAAAAAAAGAATCTATGCTTTGACGAGTGAATAATTTCGCCTATACTGTAAAAAATTGATTCATAGTCTGAGTAGATAATGTATAAAAAAAAGAATAATTTCGCCTATACTGTAAAAAATTGATTCATAGTCTGAGTAGAGAATGTATAAAAAAAAGAATAATTTCGCCTATACTGTAAAAAATTGATTCATAGTCTGAGTAGAGAATGTATACAAAAAAAAAATGTCTATGCTTTGACGAGTGAATAATTAATTAATTTAGACGAGGGATAAATATTACATTGTGCGTAACTAGCAGCAACATTTTTGGTACGTGAGCGTCTCACATAAAAAGCTGCTAAATGTGACTTTACACAATAAACATTTACCAAGAATTTGTGTTTTATTAGTATTATTATTAACCAAATCTTACTTCGTATCTTTGTATGTATGTATTATTAATTAAGCAAATTTTTGGATCTTGTGTATTTTTTATTAATCAAATTTTTATATCAGTGAATTTTTTACTAATCAAATTTTTATATGTATATTTTTTAATTAATCAAATTGTCATATCAGAGTATTTTTAATTATTCAAATCTTCATATCTGTATACTGTATTTTTGTTTAATCAAATTTTCATATCTCTTATTTCAAATTAAATATTCATGTCTATATTTAAAATCAATCTTGGTACAGTACAGTATAATAATTAAATCAAATTTCCATACTTTAAATTAATCAAATCTTTATATCTGTATACAGTATTCATAATCAAATCTTATCTAAATATTTTAAATTACAGTATTCATATAAATATTCTTAATTAATTAATGCATTCATATCATATTGGTTGCCACCTGAGGTTGCTAAAACAAAAAAGATAAAATAAAGAAATGTGGAGTAAAAAAAAGGTGTGGATAAAATAGGTTATATAGTATTTAAGAAAGAAGAATATGGAGAGAAAAGTTGAAAAAAAAAAATTATATATACGCCGCCCCGCTGCCGCCTTGCCGCCGATCCGCCGCCGCCGCCGTCGCCGCCGCCGCTGCCGCCGACGCCACTGTCGTTTTTTACTAATTAGCGTCTGTTGCGGCGGCGGCGGTGGTTGCGACGGCGGCGGTGGCTGCAGCGGCTTCGGTTGCGGCGGCGGCGGCGGCGGTTGCGGCGGCGACGATGACGAACAAAAAAAAAAAAAAAAAAAAAAAAAAAAAATATTACAAAAAAAAAAAAAAATATATAAGGCCTATATATATATATATATATATATATATATATATATATATATATATATATATATATATATATATATATATATATATATATATATATATATATATATATATATATATATATATATATATATATATATATATATATATGTATATATATATTAAAAATTATATATATATTATTAGAAAAAGAATAAAAAAAACCTAATTATTAAAAATCGACGGCGGCAGCGGCGGCGATGACGACGACGAAAAAAGAAAAAAAAGAAAATAATAATAAATAATTTAAAAGAGTTGATTATTAAAAAAAAAAAAAAAAATATATATATATATATATATAGGCCCTATATATATATATATATATATATATATATATATATATATATATATATATATATATATATATATATATATATATATAAAACGACGCCGGCAGCGACTGGGGTAAGGGAGAGAGGTAGGTTAAGGGAAGGGTAAGGGAAGGGTAGGGTAGAGTACTGGTGGTGAAGGGAAGGAAGGGTAGGGTAGGGAAGGGAAGGGTAGGATACTAGAGGTGAAGGGAAGGGTAGGGAAAGGTAAGGTAGGGTAGGGAAAGGTAAGGTAGGGTAGGGAAAGGTAAGGTAGGGAAAGGTGAAGGGAAGGGTAGGGAAAGGTAAGGTAGGGTAGGGAAAGGTAAGGTAGGGTAGGGAAAGGTAAGGTAGGGTAGGGAAAGGTAAGGTAGGGTAGGGAAAGGTAAGGTAGGGTAGGGAAAGGTAAGGTAGGGTAGGGAAAGGTAAGGTAGGGAAAGGTGAAGGGAAGGGTAGGGAAAGGTAAGGTAGGGTAGGGAAAGGTAAGGTAGGGTAGGGAAAGGTAAGGTAGGGTAGGGAAAGGTAAGGTAGGGTAGGGAAAGGTAAGGTAGGGTAGGGAAAGGTAAGGTAGGGTAGGGGAAGGGGTACATGACATATTATCTGTACGTGCTAGATATTACCTAAGATAACCTGACACTATTATAGATGATGTGTGTGTGTGTGTGTTGGGGTGTGTGTGTGTGTGTGTATGTGTGTGTGTGTGTTGGGGTGAGTGTTCTAGTTTACCATCCTAACTGGTAGATGTTTGTGTGTTGGTGTGTTTGTTATCTATTTAGTATATCAAGGTGCTGTAACAATGATAATTTAACCTAACCTAACCTAATCTAACCTAACCTAACCTTACTTAATCTAACTTAACTTAACCTAACCTAACCTAATCTAATCTAACCTAACCTAACCTAACTTAACTTAACCTAACCTAACCTAACCAATCCTATCCTATCCTAACCTAATCTTATCTAATCTAGCCTATCCTATCCTATCCTATCCTAATCTTATCTTACCTAGCCTATCCTATCCTAACCTAATCTTATCTTATCTAATCTAGCCAGGCCAAACTTAACCTAACCTAAATAAAATAAACCAATCGTAGTCAAACCTAAATAAACCTAACTTAACCTAACCTAACTTAATTTAATCTAACGTTAACCTAACCCTCTCTCTCTCCCTCCCCCCCCCCTCTCTCTCTCTCTCTCTTTCTCTCTCTCTCTCTTTCTCATTCGTGCATAAATAGATAAATAATAATTTGTTTCAATTTCCTAAGTAGAAAAGAAATAAAAAAATATTTATTAATTATCCCATGAAATAAATGGGTTTAATATTAATTATCCCATGAAATAAATGGGTTCAATATTAATTATCCCATGAAATAAATGGGTTCAATATTAATTATCCCATGAAATAAATGGATTAATATTAATTATCCCATGAAATAAATGGATTAATATTAATTATCCCATGAAATAAATGGATTAATATTAATTATCCCATGAAATAAATGGGTTCAATATAAAATAATTATCCCATGAAATAAATGGGTTCAATATTAATTATACCATGAAATAAATGGGGTTAATATTAATTATCTCATGTAATAAATGGATTCAATATTAAATAATTATCCCATGAAATAAATGGGTTCAATATTAATTATACCATGAAATAAATGGGTTCAATATTAAATAATTATTCCATGAAATAAATGGGTTCAATATTAATTATCCCATGAAATAAATGGGTTCAATATTAAATAATTATTCCATGAAATAAATGGGTTTGGTGGCAATATTGGAGCAACTTGATTCCTCCAAACTATTCCAGGCAACAGGGTAGATTGATATCATTATAATATTTATTAATTAATCCTGTTTCCTGACATACTTTGGAGGAATCAATGTATTACAAAGTTACTACAAGGGACCTCAAATAATTCTAGGGTAATTTTGGATCAAACTGATTCCTCCAAACCAAATTATGACGTCATTACAAAGAGAGAGAGAGAGAGAGAGAGAGAGATAATGTAGGGGGATGAGGGGAGGGGAGGTGGTATGTGTCGAAAGATAGAGAGATAGAGATAGAGAGCAGTGTTGCCAGGTCTGCTTGATGGAATTTCTATAATTTCCCCATTGGTACCTCTGATTCCCCATATCTAGTGAAAATTCCCCATCACTTATAGAGAGAAAGAATGTTGGCTCAAAATTAATGTTTGAATGGCAGTCCATAAATGGGGTTACTGAGTTGACTACCCCTCCCCCCTACCCCCCATCCACTCTACCCATACCCCCTCCCTTACACCCATGCCCCTACCCCCCCTAACACCATACCCCCCCACCCCACTCCCCTACCCCCTCATTGATTATCGTATAATGACGTCATGATTTGGTGGAGAATATTGTTCACGTTTTGGGTCATAATTAATCTATCAATAATTATTTTGAATTAATTATTATATAATTAAATTCTCCTCAATTTTCCCTACAATTTGATATAATAATTTCTTTAATTATGTAACTAATTACCGAAATTAGCGAATATTATATATTTATAATTTCCCACCGTGACTAATTGGTACATTGGAGCACCTTGAGTCCTCCAAGGTATCTCAGGCAACACAACTTAATGCAGGAATAATACAGTTTGGAGGAATCAGTTTGCCCCACAACTACCCTATGGAAATCTGGGTTCCTTTATAGTACTTTGATTCCTCCAAAATATGTCAGGAAAGAGAATTAATTAATAAATATAATGATATTTAATTTGTTGTATGGAATAGTTTGGAGGAATCAAATTGGTCCAGTATTACCACAACAAACACCACAGCTTCGAATGAATTGGCTTCGAATGAATTGGCTTCGAATGAATCAGCATCGAATGAATCAACTTGCTGAACCATTTAAGAGAGGGTTTAAGGAGGAGGGGTTGTATTAGGGGGGGTATGGGGGGATGTAGGGTGTGTGTAGAGAGGGGGGGGGGGGTGTATGGGGGGGTATGGGGGGGATGTAGGGTGTGTGTAGAGAGGGGGGGGTGGTGTATGGGGGGGTATGGGGGGGATGTAGGGTGTGTGTAGAGAGGGGGTGGTGTATGGGGGGGTATGGGGGGATGTAGGGTGTGTGTAGAGAGGGGGTGGTGTATGGGGGGGTATGGGGGGATGTAGGGTGTGTGTAGAGAGGGGGTGGTGTATGGGGGGGTATGGGGGGGATGTAGGGTGTGTGTAGAGAGGGGGGGGGGTGGTGTATGAATTCTCCAAACTACTCCAGGCAACAGATTCCCAATTCGAAACACTGAAGCGTTTTGTGGCCTGGATTATTTGGAGGGTTCATAGAGCTCCAGTAAGGGCCCTCAATTTTTTTTTAAACTACGGGTCTATCCCCTAAAATAATTATTCTCTCTTGCCAATTTGTGTTAATGGGGTAAATAATTCACTTTTGTTACATTGGAGTGCTATGATTCCTCCAAAGTATGCCAGGAAACAGTACCATATAAAAATAATAATAATGGTATCCTGTTGCCTGGAATAGTTTGGAGGAATCAGTTGCTCCAGATTTACCAACACTATATATAATTATCCCAAATAATTATTCATGTTCCCTGTAATTTTTCTCACTTACTAGATTATTTTTATGATCATTATCTACTAAAATTGGAGGTAAATGCATGAGTCCTTCAAATATTGCCACGAAACACACACACACATACACACACACACCTATAGGGAAACACACACACACATACACACATACACCTATAAGGAAGGAGCGTGTTTCGTGGCATAGTCAGGAGGAATCAGAAGCCTCCAATTTTCACTATACCATCACAGGGTCGTAGCTAAATCTGGACAAATGATTCCTCCAAACTATATAATATTATTCGAAGTTACAAACAGGATACCATTATTTTTATTAACCTGGTGATTCTGTTTCCTGACATACTTTGGAGAAATCAAAATGCTCCAATGTACCAAAAGTATACTATCACCTTTTAATGTATATAGCCTACAGTATCATGGAATGTGTGTGTGTGTGTGTGTGTGTATGTGTATGTGTGTGTGTGTATATATGTGTGTGTGTGTGTGTGTGTAATGTTAGGTTCATTGACCGTTCTAAAAGGTGGCCCCATAATGAAATGAATATAATAATAATAATAATAATATATCCACACTCTGACCTATTATTATTATTATTATTATTATTATTATTATTATTATTATTAGGTATATGTAGAGTACGTGTCCTAACTGCAATACAACATTTATATTATTATTATTATTATTATTATTATTATTATTATTATTATTATTATTAGGTATATGTAGACTACGTATCCTAACTGCAATACAACATTATTATTATTATTATTGTTATTGTTATTATTATTATTATTATTATTATTATTATTATTATTATTATTATTATTATTATTATTATTATTATTATTATTATAGTAAAATAAATTGGTTGTGTTAGTTAGGTGGCCCGCATGAGACTCGAGTATTAGGCTACCACCATCATTGCCAGTAGTTGTTGTTCTTATCATTATTACTACCCTCACTCTCTCTTTCCCTCCCCTCCCCTCTCCCTCTCTCTCTCACTCTCTCCCTTCCCTCCCCCCCTCTCTCACTCTCTCCCTTCCCTCCCCTCCCCTCTCTCTCTCTTTCCCTCCCCTCCCCTCTCTCTATCTTTCCCTCCCCTCTCTCTCTCTATCTTTCCCTCCCCTCCTCTCTCTCACTCTCTCCCTCCCCTCCCCTCTCTCTATCTTTCCCCCCTCTTCCCCCCTCTCTCACTCTCTCCCCTCCCCTCCCTTCCCCCCCTCTCTCTCCCTCTCTCCCTCTCTCTCTCTCTTTATAGAACACTCAGTACGGTACAGAGTTTATAAGCACGTCAGTGGGGTGTTACGCTTGGAAATAATATAGAGGAATTAATAAAGGTGAGTAGACCTAATTACGTGAGGTAGGTTAGGAGGACACTCGATTTTAATGCAAGGAGAGAGAGAGAGAGAGAGAGAGAGAGAGAGAGAGAGAGAGCATCCTAATTATGTGACAGTGGTTAATAAAAATAAACTAAAGAAGACAGTTGATTGTAACGCTTGGAAATAGAAAGAAAAAAGTAGAGCATCCTAATTATGTGAGACTGGTAATGAAAATATACCAAAGAAGAGGTTAGAAAGGTAATTCGAATGTAATATAAGAGAGAGAGAGAGAGAGAGAGAGAGAGAGAGAGAGAGAGAGAGCATCTTAATTATATATATTTATACATCCTATTTATTTTTATGTGACTGTCTTGAAAAATAATAAACAGACACTTGTAAATATAGAAAAATAGTACATTCTATTTTAGTAACGGTTCTGAAAAATAGGATAATTAATGGCTAAAAAGTGAATTGACGGTAAAAAGAGCTACAATTTTGTGTTTGTTTTTACTTAATTCGTGACACAGCGGGTTTATATATATTGTATATTCTAATTGTACCTTATAAATGAAACAGAAATATTTATAATAATCGGTTGAAAGTGGAAACAGGAATATTTACAATTACAGGTTGAAAATGGAAAAGAAATATTTATAATTACCGGTTGAAAGTGGAAAAAGAAATATTTATAATAACCAATTTAAAGTGGAAACAAAAATATTTACAATTACCAGTATATGTCAGTGATAACCTAACCTAACCTAACCTAAACCTAACCTAATCTAAACCTAACCTAACCTAACCTAATCTAACCTAAACCTAACCTAACCTAAACCTAACCTAACCTAACCAAACCTAACCTAACCTAAACCTAACCTAACCTAACCAAACCTAACCTAACTTAACCTAAACCTAACCCAATCTAACCTAGCCTAAACCTAACCTAACCTAACCTAACCTAACCTAACCTAATCTAACCTAACCTAATCTAACCTAAACCTAACCTAACCTAAACCTAAACCTAACCTAACCTAACCAAACCTAAACCTAAACCTAACCAAACCTAAACCTAACCTGACCTAACCTAACCTAACCTAACCTAACTTAACCTAAACCTAACCTAACCATGGAAGAAGAAAGAGGAGATACAGAATCATACAGAGTTGGGGACAGTAAAACAACCTCAGTCCTTATAAAAAAATCAAAGAGAGATAGGCCTACAGGTCGTAATACTTCATCCAGCAGCTGTAACCCCCGCGATGCAACAACAACAACAACAACAACAACAGCAACAACAATAACAACAACAGCAACAACAATGGGACAACGACGTAAGGATTCACAGACAAGCATTCGTAGTCGTGGCAAAGATGATGATGATGAGAAATTATTAAAGTCTGGTGTAACTGGGAAAGATAATGATGTTGTTGTTGTTGATGGGAGTTTATTAAAGACTGGGAAAGATGATGGTGATGCTGTTGTTGTTATGAGAGGTGAGGGAGGTAGTGGTGGTGGTAGTGTGGTCAGGAGGAGGAGGAAGGACAGTGGTAGAGGTTTAGGAATGATGTTTATAAGCCAACAACAACAACAACAGCAGCAGCAGGACTTGTATACCCACAGTGAACTTGTCAATGTTGATATTCACAGGGAAGAGGAGACGCCGTTGAAAAGACACCACCATGTTGTTACGAAGGACAATAACAACATAGATGACACTGATGGGAAATATAATATAAAGTCGTGTGGTGACAAGTTGGTGTTAGCTAGCGGTGATGTGGAGGAGAGTAGTTGTGGCAAGGCGAGTTCGATAGAAAAGAATGATTTAAAATGGTCTAAGGAGAGGGTGAAGCTGCCTGCCGTTCATACTCTCTCAAACGCTGGCACTCGCTTTGAAAGGCTGTTGAAAAAGGCTCGTAGGTCCATGGAAAGGCGGCGTTCAGACAGCATAGAGAGGAAAACAAGCCTAGATGATAAAGACAGCCACCTAAACATCCAAAGTGAACGTAAACACCGAAGGAGACTGAGTAAAAGCAAAGTGGAGACGAACAACAAGGAGGTGATGAAGGAGGCGGTGAAAGAGGCATGGGAAGGCGCCCCGCAGTTCCTATGGATAGATTCTAGGATGCACCAACAACACCAACACCAACACCAACCACAACAACAACAGGACACGACTACAGCCACCACGAAATTGATCAAAACTGGGAGGCGACGTCAGAGAGCCAATGAAGACCCAGCCAAGTTTCCAGACAAGAGAGAAGCATCAAACGAACAACACGAGGACACATACACACCACCAACGGCACACACAAAAACAACACCAGCAGCAGACGGACACGGCGAATCCTCCACCAACACCACCACCACAACAACAACAAAACCCACCAACAACAACTACACGACAACCAAAACAAACCCTCAAAAACCAATGAAAGCCTTATTCGTATTACCAAACCCACTACCAATACATCATGACCCCATCTTAGAAAACAGTGCCTCGTATCAAAATTGTCCCACCGCTGCCACCAGTTGTATACATCCACATGAGCGCCGAATACACACAGGTGACGAATTCTCCACACCCGACAATAACAAAGGAGGGAATACTCTTGTTGGTAGTGGTGCTTTCTTCGTCCGTCGCTTGTCTTTGGATTCACTGATGCAACATAATATTATTAGAGCTGCAACATTCAACAGTATTGCCAACTACACCAGCAGCTTGAAATCGTAAGTATAAATAGATAAATAAGTAAATGAATAAATACAAAATAATTATGTAAATCTATATATAATTAAATACATACATACATAATAAATACAAAATAATTATGTAAATATATATATAATTAAATAAATACATACATAATAAATACAAAATAATTATGTAAATATATATATAATTAAATAAATAGATATATACATGATAGATATTTAGATGTATGAATATAGATTAGATTTTAAATTAATAACAGCTACCACCTACCTACCTAACTAACTATCTTACCCTCCCTTCCACCTACCTACCTACCAACCTAACTATCTTACCCTCCCTTCCACTTACCTACCTACCGACCCACCCTCCCACCTACTAACCCACTCTCCCTCCCCATCTACTAACCCACCCTCCTTACCTACCACCTACCTAACTTCCTACCTACCAACCTAACTATCTTACCCTCCCTTCCACCTACCTACCT
Organism: Petrolisthes manimaculis; assembly: GCA_034508575.1. Taxonomy (NCBI): domain Eukaryota; kingdom Metazoa; phylum Arthropoda; class Malacostraca; order Decapoda; family Porcellanidae; genus Petrolisthes; species Petrolisthes manimaculis. The sequence goes on along the minus strand of JAWZYT010002209.1, from coordinate 11,009 downwards.
ACCAACCAACCCACCCTTCCTCCTACTAACCCACTCTCACTACCTACCTTCCTAACTATCTTACCCTACCTACCACCTACCTACCTACCTACCTATCTATCTATCTACCTTACCCCTTCCTACCCACCCTCCCTCCTTCACCTAACTCCCTCTCACCCTCACCCTAACACCCTCTCCCCACCCCCCTCCCTCTCTCTCCCTCCCTACTCCCCATGCCTCTCCCTCATGACTCAGCGTATACTAGTCAGCCAGCCAGCCTTACGGACATGCGCAATGTGTACCATATTGATTTGAACCATGTGAATTATACATAGCTGTGTGTTTGTGTGTGTGTGTGTGTGTGTGTTCCATTCTACCTTCACTAACTAAACTATATACCAATAATAATAATAATAAGAGATAGATAATGATATAATACTTACTTATTACTTAATGGAATCTATAATAATAATAATATAGATAGATAATTTTATATACTTAAGGTTAAAACACCTCTAATAATAATAATAATAATAATAATAATAATAATAATAGATAACCCCCACCTCATATTGGTATATATATATATATATATATATATATATATATATATATATATATATATATATATATATATATATATATATATATATATATATATATATATATATACCGTATATATTTTGTTATAGGTAATACTGTATATGCTGATCTAGATTTAAGAAAGAGTTGGTGCATAGTGTTGTTGTTGTTGTTATTTACAGTTTTTAATGCAGATGTTTTTTTCGGCCACAAAAACGATAACAAATTTATATTTTTTCATTTACTTATATATTTTATTTTTATTTAATTATTATTTTATTTATTTATTTATTTATTTATTTATTTATTCAATTTATTTTTATTTTTTATTTCTTTATATATCTATTTTTATATTTTATGTGTGTGTGTGTGTGTGTGTGTGTGTAAATTATGAGCACTGTATGTGAAGTGAAAGTGACAATTGTACTGTATACTGTTATATCAATAATTATTTTAATGAATATTTTATTATAGAATTTCTAATAATAATTTTTTTAGTATTATAATAATTTATTGTATTATAATCAGTTTATTTATATTTATGTCTATAATTGGCCTATTATAATTATTTTTTGAGTATTTTAATATATTTAGTTTTATAATAATTTTACTAATATAATCAAGCTATATTTATACTTTGTATTATTTATTGATATTTTTATCTATATTACAATTAATTTTTTGAATTTTGATTATTTTTTTAATAAATGTTTTTTTTTACTATTATAATCAGTATATTATTATAATTTGTATTAATTTAGTATTACAATTTCTTTCTTGATTAAAAAAAAATGTAGATTATCGCACCCCAGGCAGTCAGTCAGTCAGTCAGTCTGCGGAGTAAACACACACACACACACACACACTCTTCCAGCAGCACTCATACGCGGGTAGTTGTCGTGTGTAGACGTGTGTGTTGTGTTGTGTTGTGGTGTTTCTGTGTGTGTGTGTGTTTGTGTGTGGCGTAGTGGGGTATAATTACACGCCACACACTCATATACATACATACAAAAAACGTATATTATTATTATTATTATTATTATTCTACGAACCTAAAAACTTTTAATATTATCTTTAATCATCGCTTGTTTTATATTTGACGTGCCTAAAACATTTTAATTTAGGGGAGGTTCATTTTTTTTTTTTTTTTTTTTTTTTTTTTTTGTGTGTGTGTGTGTTTCGTGGCAATATTTAAAGGACTACTACATCACAGGGTCCCATAACTTAATATGTTTCTTCGTAAGTGTTTATTCCAGCCAAAGACTTAAAGATCCGGCACTGCTTCGAAATCGTAATAAAACAGCTCATACAAATAGCATAACAAAACTACTCACTGCTTCGAAATGAATGAACCTGAAACACTATAATGGTTTTCAAGTTTTCAAGTTCTAGGTCTCACAGAGGGGCGCTCATGGGCACCAAAATATGAGGGGGTTGTGTGGGGGGTTGTGTGGGGGTTTTAGGGATCCAGGGTAGGATTAGGAAGGGGGTTAGGATGAGGGTGGATTGCATGGGTTAGGGACTGTGGGTTGAGGATTAGGATATACCCCCCCTCCTCCCCAGTATCCCAATTTACACAACAATATATAATTAATTTTTGCACCAATTTACAAGACAAAATAGTCGACTTTTTTTTTTTTTTTTTTTTACCAATTTACATAACAATAATATATACCATAGGTTTTTTTTTTCACTTCACCAACTGTCCCCTCTTTTTTTTTCACTTCTGTCCCCTCTTTTATTTTTCCAATTTTCCAACTGTTCCCCCCTTTATTTTCATTTTTCCAACTGTCTTATATATACTTATACTTATATATAATTAATATATAATTAATAATTGACAATAATTATACACGGCGCTAAATTAAATCAATACTAACTTATATTACACAAAACTAAAGAAATTTAATTATATATACCAAGTGAAATACAAAACAAAAAATTGAAACTTGAAAATATATAAGAATGTCCTTTTTTTTTCTTTTCCATTTTTTCTTTTTTTATTATTTTCTTTTTTTTTCGTAAAGCGTGACTGAAAATACTCGTGTTTGGAGTCACTCACTAGAGCTTTGAACTATTGACGTGCGTGTGTGTGTGTGTGTATATATATGTGTGTGTGTGTGTGTGTGTGTACAGTTCTTTCCCCAAAATACACTTGTCACAGGAATTCTTACACACACAGGCTATATAGAAAGAGAGGTCATTTTTTATTGTGGAAGTACTGCAATGAATGAATGGTCTACCAAGTGACTCAGTGATTACCAAAATAATAATAATAATAATGTTGTTTTGAAGTTACGTAGTCTTACATTACATAAGAACAAACATAATGATAATAATGTTATTTATTACTAGACCATAAGCCCGTGCGTAGAAGTGAAGTATGTGTAATTAAGTAATTAGTGGGGTGCTATTTGTAACGAAAATGTCCTCTGTCCCCCCTCGTGTACGTGCACTTTCCGTGTGTGAATTCCTGGCGCTGTAGGTGGTCACATGACAATTTGTATAGCATGACAGACAAACAGAGTCTATGCATTTAGATATATAGATATTATTGGGTAGGATGAGATGTGTGTATTGGTGGTAGTGTATGTGTGTGTGTGTATATATAGTGTGTGTATAGTTATGTGTGTGTGTTGATAAGTGTGTGTATATATAGTGTGTGTATATTGGTGGTAGTGTATGTGTGTGTGTATATAATGTGCGTATTGTTAGTGTATATGTGTGTGTATTGTTAGTGTATATGTGTGTGTATTGTTAGTGTATATGTGTGTGTATTGTTGGTATTGTTATGTGTGGTGTTAGTTTGGTATGTATAGTGTGTGTATTGATAAGTATGTATAGTGTGTGTATTGGTGTTAGTGTATGTGTCTATGTATAGTTAGTGTATGTATGTATGTATGTGTGTGTGTGTGACATTTTACACACGTACGTCACTATCTACCCATCTATCCTTCATGTGATCTTTTATATGTAGGCTAAGGTCACACAAGCGTCGTAGGGAAGTAGGTCATACCCATTCAAAATTCATTAAGGAGGAAGTTTTTGTTGTTTTTTTGTGTGTGTTAGTAAATCTGGAGCAACTTGAATCCTCCAAACTACTCCAAGCAACAATAGAACACCATTATTATTGTTAACTTGTTTTAAAATCTGGAGCAACTGAATTCTCCAAACTACTCCAAGCAACATTAGAACATCATTATTTTTGTATTGGTAAATCTGGAGCAACTGAATTCTCCAAACTATTCCAAGCAACAACAGAACACCATTATTATTGTGTACTTGGGTCTGTTTCCTGGCATACTTTGGAGGAATCAAGGCACTCCAATGTACCAAAAGGGATTTATTTACCCCATTAATTAAGGACCCTGTGATTGTGTATTAAAATTGGAGGCTTCTGATTCCTCCTGACCATGCCACGAAACAAGCAAGCTTTTTCTATATAGGTGTGTGTGTGTGTGTGTGTGTGTGTGTGTGTGTGTAGGTGTGTGTGTGTGTGTTTCGTGATAATATTTGAAGGACTCATTTATCTCCAATTTTCAAACATCACACACACACACACACACACACACACACACACACACACACACACACACACACACACACACACACACACTCACACACACACACACACAAACACACACACACACAAAAAACCAGAGCAAAACAAAAAAACAAATGAGGGCAGGATTATATCAGGCGTAACACACACACACACACACACACACACACACACACACACACACACACACACACACACTTCCTGGTCCCTGCCTGCTTGCCTGCTAGCTACTGAATGATTAGGGAGAAAATGTATGCCAGTGAACTCCAATGTACACACACACACACACATACACACACACACACACACACACACACACACACACACACACACACACACACACACACACACACACAGACACACACAGACACACACACACACACACACACACACACACACAGACACACACACACACACACACACACAGACACACACACACACACTCAGACACACACACACACACACACACACACACACACACACAGACACACACACACACACTCAGACACACACAGACACACACACACACACACACACACACACACACACACATACAAGGAGTCAGAAACATTATTGTATTATCCTTTACTTAGGTGATGTATAATTATAGTCTGATTAATTATATATTATTGTGTAAATTGGTGACAAAATGTTAAATTAAGTTCTTCGTTGTGTAATTTTGTGCAAAGATTAACTATTTCATTATTGGTGTGTAAATTGGTGTAAAAATATTAACTATATATTGTGTAAATTGGTGAAAATAATAACTATTTCGCCTTTTTTGTGTAAATTGGTGGAAAGATTAAGTATATTGTGTAAATTGGTGATATAAAGATTAACTATTTCGTCGTTTTTGTGTAAATTGGCGGAAAGATTAAGTATATTGTGTAAATTGGTGATATAAAGATTAACTATTTCGTTGTTGTGTAAATTGGATATAGAATTATACATATCCTCTTGTAAATTGATAAAATGTACGATACAATATTATAATTAAAAAAAAATATGATTACAGGGCCATGAATTAAAGAAAGAGTGAATAAAGAAACGAGAAAGAAAAAGATAAGATGAAAGAGTAAATAAAGAAATGAAAATAATAACAAAAGTGAGTGAATAAACAGAAGAATAAAATAACAGTGAAAGAAACAGAAAATAAGAATACTAATAACAGTGAAATAAACAGGAAAACTAACTAAAGAAAATAACAGTAAAGTAACAGAAAAAAATAAACAACAGTAGGTAACGTAACAGAAAAAATAAACAGTTGGTAACGTAACAAAAAATAAATAACAGTAAGTAACGTAACAGAAAAAAAATAACAGTAGATAACAGAAAAAATAACAGCAGGTAAAGCTACAGAAAAAAATAACAGTAGGAAGCAAAAATAAACAGTAAAAATAAACAGTAATTAACGTAAAAAAAACCAGTAGGGAGAAAAACAGAAATAAATAAACAGAAAAAACTACAATGACTCAAACAACAGAAGAGAGACAACAGGAGGACAACAGAGAGAATGTGAACCCTCTGTTAGAACTCAAAATGGCCATGTAAACAAACAGAAAAACGGTAAACAGAGACTAAAGAAAAGAAAGAGAGAGAGAGAGAGAGAGGATAGAAAAATAACTGAGTGAGAGAGAAAAGTGAAAGAAGAGAAAGAGAAGTGAGAGAGAGAGAAGAGAAGTGAGAGAAGAGGAGAGAAAGATAAGTGGAAGAAGTGAAAGGAAGAGGAACAGAAGATAAACAAGAAAACACAATAACAAAAAAAGTACAAGAAATATGAAAGAATAAAAAACAAAAACAACGAACTCAAACCAAAACAAACCAAAAACAAAACAAGATCTCAGCATATAAACCCCATATAAACACACCCACCCCACCCCACCCCATAAAAACACACCCACACCCACTCTTCCCCACCCAACCCAACCCCATATAAACACACCCACCCCACCTCCATAAAAACACCCACACCCACTCTTCCCCACCCCCATAAAAACACACCCACACCCACTCTTCCCCACCCCTATAAAAACACACCCACACTCCCTCTTCCCCACCCAACCCAACCCAACTCAACCCAACCCCACTCCCTCTTCCCCACCCAACCGAACCCAACCAAACCCAAGATGGTTGAACGTCGTGGTCGCCGTGGGGACTCTCCTGGGTCTGTTAGGTCCCAGGGGTCTGATGGGTCGGGTCTGAATGGCAGTAGAGGGTTCACTGGACATTCAACTCTCCCTTCATCATCATCAGCTGAAGGGTAAGCAAAGGAAAGGAAAGGAAGGGAAGGAGGGAGGGGAGAAGGGTAAGGAAGGAAAGGAAGGGAGGGAGGGAAGGGAAGGGGAGAAGGGTAAGCAAAGAAAGGAAAGGAAGGGAAGGGAAGAGAAGGGGAGAAGGGTAAGGAAGGAAAGGAAAGGAAAGGAAGGGAAGGGAAGGGGATGTTTATTATTATTATTATTATTATTATTATTATTATTATTATTATTGTTATTGTTATTGTTATTATTATTATTATTATTATTATTATTATTATTATTATTATTATTATTATTATTATTATTATTATTATTATTATTATTATTATTATTATTATTATTATTATTATTATTATTATTATTATTATTATTATTACAATTACAAGTAAACTATGAGTGTATATGTTCACGTCTGGTTAACACTCCAAAATGTCATTCATTCACGTTTCACTTTACATACATTGGCTGTGGAGAGAGAGGGTGTGTGTGTTGTCGAATTAATCTTTCACAAACTGGCAACCCCTTACTCGTGTGTGTGTGTGTGTGTGTGTGTGTGTGTGTGTTTCATGTATAATATATCGATTATTTTCTCCCTCACTCCGTTTGTACCCTGAGAAGCAAAAGGTGTGTGTGTGTGTGTGTGTGTGTGTGTGTTTGTGTGTGTGTGTGTGGTGCATGTTTGTGTGTGTGATTGTAATTCTGTGTTCGTGAGAGTGTGTGTATGTGCGTGTATGTGTGTGTATGTAAGCCAGTATGTGTGTGTGTGTATGTAAGCCAGTGTCAGTGTGTGTGTGTGTGTGTGTGTGTGTGTGTGTGTGTGTGTGTGTTAGGCTTATAATTATTACCATACAGTATAGAATTAAAGACTTTTGACTCCAACTGTACCGAACCACACTTGATATTATTAGGGTCACTGAACTCTGTGTGTGTGTGTGTGTGTGTGTGTGTGTGTGTGTGTGTGTTGGAGGGCTACAGATTCCTCCAAAATATACCATGAAACAAACAAACAAACAAACAAACAAACAAATAATTATCTTGTTGGTATCCTGTTGTTGTTGCTGTTGTTGTTGTTGTTGTTGTTGTTGTTGTTGTTGTTGTTGTTGTTGTTGTTGTTGTTGTTTGGAAAATTTGGAGTAATAATTTATTTTATCGTTCTAAATTTTCCACAAACACACTATTACCCCCTAAATTAAATATATATATTCAAATGAACTATTATTATTATTATTATTATTATTATTATTATTATTATTATTATTATTATTATTATTATTATTATTATTGTTATTATTGTTATTGTTATTGTTATTGTTATTGTTATTGTTATTGTTATTGTTATTGTTATTGTTTATTATTATCATTATTATTATTATTATTATTATTATTATTATTGGCAGGAATAAATAATTTACTTTTATTTGAACAGGTTACCAATACATATATATTTTTCTACAGGACTAACTCTTCTACAATTATATATATTCTAAATAATTAAAACAAATGTCTAATCTATTTTTTGTATAGGTTACATTTCTCCACCAATATTTTTTTTTATATGCAGGTTAAACTCTTCTACTAATTTTTTTTCTACAGGATGATTAAATTGTATAATATATATATTTTTTTGCATAAGTTAAATTTGCGATCTTTATTATATATTATTTTTTTTCTGCAGTGTAAAGTTGTGTTTTTTCTTGGCTTCTTCACTTGTTGTTATACTTATAAATATTACTCTCTGTTTACATGTGTTATTCCTTTATCTCTCTCTCTCTGTCTGTCTGTCTCTCTGTCTGTTTCACTGTCTGTCTGTCTCCAACCATTCTTTTCCTCCCTCCCCCCACTCACACCTACTCTCTAACCTTTCCCTCCCTCACCACTCTCCCCCCACCACTCCCTACTCTCCCTCTCAACCCCCACCTACTCTCTCCAACCCCCACCTACTCTCCCTCTCAACCCCCACCCCCCACCTACTCCCTCAAACCACCCACACCCAATCTAACCACACACTAACTCTTAAATCTTTCTGTACCCCCACCTACTCCCTCAACCCCCACCCCCACCTACTCTCTCCCACCCCCCACCTACTCTCCCCCTCAACCCCCACCCCCCACCTACTCTCCCTCAAACCACCCACACCCAATCTAACCACACACTAACTCTTAAATCTTTCTGTACCCCCACCTACTCCCTCAACCCCCACCCCCACCTACTCTCTCCCACCCCCACCCCCCACCTACTCTTACCCTACCCCCACCCCCCACCTACTCTCCCTCAACCCCCACCCCCCACCTACTCCCTCAAACCACCCACATCCAATCTAACCACACACTAACTCTTATATCTTTCTGTACCCCCACCTACTCCCTCAACCCCCACCCCCACCTACTCTCCCTCTCAACCCCCACCCCCCACCTACTCTCCCTCTCAACCCCTACCCCCACCTACTCTCCCTCTCAACCCCCACACCCCACCTACTCTCCCTCAAACCACCCACTAACTCTTATATCTTTCTCTACCCACCAACAGCCTGAGTTCAGCCAGTTCCCTGGACCAAACGATGACAACACGATCACTGGGCTCACGTGGATCTTTGTGTGACGAGGCTGCTGATGATTGTGATAATATTAACGTTGTGGTCAGGTGAGTTACGAGAGAGAGAGAGAGAGAGAGAGAGAGAGAGAGAGAGAGACAGAGAGAGCCAGACAGACACACACTGAGAGAGAGAGAGAGGGTGAGGGAAACAGAGAGAAACAGACAAACACACACACACACACACACAGAGAGAGAGAGAGAGAGAGAGAGAGAGAGAGAGAGAGAGAGAGAGAGAGAGAGTGAGTAACGTAGGTGTGTGTGTGTGTGTGTGTGTGCGTGTCAGTGGTAGTGGTAATAGTAGTACTGGTAGTGACGATTGTGGTAGTGAAGGTAGTAGTAATGGTTTGGGGACTGGTGGTAGTAGTAGTTATAGTAAATGTAGTAGTGGTGGTGGTAGTAGTGGTGGTAGTAGTGGTAGTGAAGGTGGTAGTGAGGGTAGTAGTAGTAGTGGTAGTGAAGGTGGTACTTGTGGTAGCGGTAGTGAGGGTAGTAGTAGTGGCAGTAGCAGTAGTGATGGATGGATTGGTAACTGTGATTGTATTTGTCATGGTAACATTGATGACATGAGAGATGCCACTTACTCTATTTTATACACGGCTACAAAAATATCAGAAAATGTCAGCAGTGGGTTTAATTTTTTTGTTTACATTGTGTTGGATGATTCAGCACTTATAGTATAGGTGACATTTTGGCTTGTGTTTTGGGTAATTTTGAAGGTTACTTATTCTTGCTTGTGTTTGTGATTTTGAAGGCTATTTATTGATTTTTGATTCTTGTTTGTGTTTGTGATTTTGAAGGCTATTTATTGATTCTTGATTCTTGTTTGTGTTGGTGATTTTGAAGGCTATTTATTGATTCTTGATTCTTGTTTGTGTTGGTGATTTTGAAGGTTACTTATTCTTGCTTGTGTTTGTGATTTTGAAGGCTATTTATTGATTCTTGATTCTTGTTTGTGTTGGTGATTTTGAAGGCTATTTATTGATTCTTGATTCTTGTTTGTGTTGGTGATTTTGAAGGTTACTTATTCTTGCTTGTTGGTGATTTTTGGAGGCTACTGATTCCTCCAAACTATGCCAGTAAACAAACACATGCCCTCAATGGTACAGTTGCCAAAAAAAGTATTGCGACAAGTATTGATACAACATTAAATATATTAATGTCCATAGTTGTTTGTAGGGATATATATAAGTATGTATTACAGAAGGATATGTATATTTCCTTCTGTTATACATGCTTATAAGTATGTATTACAGAAGGATATGTATGTATTACAGAAGGATATGTATATTTCCTTCTGTTATACATGCTTATAAGTATGTATTACAGAAGGATATGTATATTTCCTTCTGTTATACATGCTTATAAGTATGAATTACAGAAGGATATGTATATTTCCTTCTGTTATACATGCTTATAAGTATGAATTACAGAAGGATATGTATATTTCCTTCTGTTATACATGCTTATAAGTATGAATTACAGAAGGATATGTATATTTCCTTCTGTTATACATGCTTATAAGTATGAATTACAGAAGGATATGTATATTTCCTTCTGTTATACATGTTTATAGTCCCTACAAATAGTTGTAGATATTAATAGGGTTAAAATTCTATCAAGATTTGTCGTAATACCTTCTTTGGCAACTGTACATATACGCACATAATAATAGGGGATCAGAGAGAGAGAGAGAGAGAGAGAGAGAGAGAGAGAGAGAGAGAGAGAGAGAGAGAGAGAGAGAGAGAGAGAGAGAGACAAACAAACACCTGTATGGTAGGAGTTTGTTTCGTGGCCTGGTCAAGTGTAGAAGTTTAGTTTATTGGCAGTGTGTGTGTGTGTGTGTGTGTGTATTGATTGAGTTAAGTTGTATAATGTCAAATTGCAACCTTTCTCACTCTCACTCACTCTCTCTCTCTTCCTGCGCTCTCTCTCTCTCTCTCTCTCTCTCTCTCGCTCTCTCTCTCTTATTTCTTTTATTTCTATCTTTCTTTTATTTGTTCCTATTTCTTTATCCCCCCTCCTCTCTTCCCTCCCTCCCT
>JAWZYT010002208.1:50000-60661 GCA_034508575.1 Petrolisthes manimaculis | reverse complement strand
GGTGAGCCATGGAGGGGCGGGGGGTGGGGGTAGGAAGGGCAGGGCAGGGCATGGATGAACTGGGTGAGACGAAGGGGTGGGGAAGGCGGGGCATGAAGGGCCCAGGGGTGGGGCATAGCAAACCAGACAGCAACAGCAGAAGCAGATCCCCTCCCCTCCCCTCCCCCTCTTTTCCCTGCACCTCATCCTTCTCTCCTTCCCCTTTTCCTGCAAACCTTCTCCTTCTCTCCTTTACATGCACCCTCAAACTTTCCTCCTTTTCTCCTTCCCTACACTTTCCTCCTTCTTCTCTCTTTCTTATCTTTCACCCTCCTACTTTTCTCTTTTCATTTCACTTCACCTTCCTCCTTTCTTTTTCTTCTCTCCTTTCCTTTTCCTGCTTCGCCCCCCCCCCTCCCCCCGGTGCAGGAGACTGGTGGCGCTGGAATCAATACCCTTCCTGGGCCTTTCTTCCACAGACTAGCGGGTCCATTTCCTCCTTCCTCCACCTCCACCAACTATTACCCTCGGCCTCCCTCAATTTCTCTTCCCTCGCCTGATTTATCTCATTTTCTCTCTCTTGTTATTTTTTTTTGGACTTCCTTTGCCTCGTTTCTTCCCCATTATTTTCCAGGTCGTGTGTTTCTTTCTTTTTTCCTCTAATTTGTTTATTCTCTCATGCTTTTCTCATTATTCTCCATGTTCTCTTTTATTTTTCTTAATCTTGATATCGTTCTAATTTAGTTTAAGAGAAATTGTGCTTTGTGTTTCGTTTTATTGATATTCGAGTTTACAGTTTAATTATTATCATATGTATTAATTTCAATTATCATATAATGAGGTGTTAGTGACCATTTATGTAATTCAGAAATATTGCATAATTAATGTTGATGCCTATATTTAAAGCTGTTTATCATAATCACTAACTTAAACTTAATTACAGTATAATTTCACACAATTTACGCAATTTACCGATAACATTGGATGGGATGTGAGCGAAATATGTAAGTGAACAAATATCCTTTGAATAATTCTTGTACCTAGAGCATGTTCTAATGCCATGCACCAGATTGGTTCATGGATAAGAGTCCTCAGACTTGAGACTCGTTTTAATTCACAGACTTTGTGGGAACGGGCAGCTGCTTCCTGAATATTCTGTTAATTATAAGGCTACATGAATAATATTGTGTTTGTTACATAGATAGGAATGGTGGCAAGTTGTGTCCTGATGCAAAACACATGAAAAATTAATATGTACACGTGTCCAGTCATGTCCTGATACAAAGCACATCAAACAGGATCATATCGTGTTCTGATACAAAAACTCATTTACTGTAATTCGCCGTCACAAGTGTGCAGTTGGCAATTATCCTTTATGCCTGTATCCCGTGCTGTTGGTGGTGGCGTGGGCTGGCTCCTTGCACGCACACCACGCCACCTCCCCCGCCACGCCTCCCTTTCCTATACCACCTACAACTTTGTCTACCACGCCACCTCAAAACGCCTCCCATGCCTCCTATGCCTTTCCAGTCTACTTCCTCAACTTTGCAAGGCTTAATAAATACCACAACAAGCCTACATTACCACATCAAGCTTACATTACCACATTAAGCCTACATTACCACATCAAACTTACATTTCCACATCAATTTCACATTTTCACATCAACTGCACACACCACATCAAACCTACATTACCACATCATCACCACACTACCACATCAAGCCTACATTACCACATCAACTCCACAATAGCACAATCATAAACGAGTACGTAATTCACACACACACACACACAAACACACAAACACACACACACACACACGTCTCAATAACTGTGTCTGTGTAATCTGGAGGCTGTTTCTTCCCTTCAGTTTAGAGTTTATAGACGTGGTGGTCATTTGGGTCAGTGTTTATGAGGAAGAGAACACACACTCACAAAACACAAACAGGTGACTAAGATAGATGATGTTTTTGGTGGTCTGACAAGTGTTTCTTTTAATTTAGTGTCGTGTGTGTGTGTGTACTGTATGTGTGTGTGTGTGTGTGTGTGTGTGTGTGTGAATGTGTTTGTGTGTGTGTGTGTGTGTGAGTGTGTGTGTGTGTTTAAATAAAAAATAACTGTTGTTGATTTGTCGTGATGTCCTTATTGATTATTACTAGCTGACCCTGATGTCACCAATTGTTTTCTGTGTCTGTCCAAATGCGTGTTTGTGTGTGTGTGTGTGTGTGTGTTTTAGTCTTAAAGTGTATGTGTAGATATGGTAATGTGTGGTTGTATGTGTGTGTGTGTGTGTGCATGCACCAAAAATTCTGCTGATGCGTGTGTGTGTGTGTGTGTGTGTGTGTGTGTGTGTGTGTGTGTTGTGGTGTCATGGCTGGTGGGTATGCCGAGACGGAGATAAAAAAAATATTTAGTCTTGAGTTTTGCCTCAGTTCCGGTCATCCCTGTATGGTCCTGGTGTTTTCATCCTATTTTGTTTGTGTGTCCTGGTGTCCTCATCCTTCTTCTCTGTTCTCATGTCCCTTTCGTCTCTTTTTCTTGTGTCCTAACTATTTTCTCTCAGTGTTTTGTTTGTGTGTGTCTGTCTTTCCCTGTCCCTGTCTTCATTCCCTGTCCCTTTCTTCTTTCTCATCCTTCTTCTCTGTTCTCATGTCCCTTTCGTCTCTTTATCTTGTGTTCTAACTATTTTCTTTCTGTGGTTTGTGTCTGTGTCTCTGTGTTTTCCATTTCCCTTTCGTCTTTCTCATCCTTCTTCTTTGTTTTTAAGTCCTTTTCGTCTCTTTATCTTGTGTCCTAACTAATTTCTCTCTGTGTTTTGTTTTAATGTCTCTGTCATTCCCTGTCCCTATCTTCTTTCTCATCCTTCTTTTCTGTTTTCCTGTCCCTTTCCTTTCTTTATATATTTTCTCTCTGTGTCTTGATTTTATGTCTCTGTCTTTCCCTGTCCCTATCTTCTTTTTCATCCCTCTGTGTGTTCATGTTTCTGTCTTATACTTATGACTCGTGTTTTATCATCATCTCCCTCTCTTCTCTTCTTTTGTCTTCTTTTCCTCGTGTCCTTGTCTGCTTATTCTTGTCGACCATCCTTCTTCAGTGTAATAATTTCTTCCGTCTTCCATGCTGCAGCTGTGGTTTCCTTCCGTTGTCGTAACACTTCCTTTATTCATTTTATTCTTCTCCTCTTAAGTCTCTTCTACATTTGCTGGCTCTTTCTTTCGTGTATCTTGTGCCTCTCTCTCTCTCTCTCTCTCTCTCTCTCTCTCTCTCTCTCTCTCTCTCTCTCTCTCTCTCTCTCTCTCTCTCTCTCTCTCTCGCCTATTGCTATTCTTTCCATTCTTATATTATCGCTTATCTTCCTTCTAAATATTTTTCGTCTTCTCCAACTATTAGCATCTTCCTTTTTCGCCCATTCATTTTTTCTTTCTATTCCATTATTCCCTTCCTCCCTTTATTTCCCCCAAATTCATCTTTTATCCTTCTCCTTCACCTATCCTTCCCTTCCCAATCATTATCATCTTCTTGCTTCGCCCATCCTTTATTATGCCTTCCTCAGTCATTATTAGTTTCGTCTACCATCACTCCTCTCTTTCTTTTCTTTCTCCAAGTATTATTGTTTCCCTCTATCCTTCTCCCATTCTTTAAATATCTCCTCCAATCATTATCCTCCTCCTCCTCCTCCTCCTCCTTCTCCTCTTCCTCCTCCTCCTCCTCTTCCTCCTCCTCCTCCTCCTTCTCCTCCATCTCCTCCTTCTCCTCCTCCTCCTCCTCCTCCTCCTCCTCCACCTCTTCCTCCTCCTCCTCCTCCTCCTTTGCCAACTCCCATTTTCGTCTTTTTATATCATCATTATTATCATCATCCCCTTCCTCAGTTTCATTTCCCAAATATAATTCTTTTTCCTCGTTTCCTTCTCCCATTCTCTATGTAACAAGTCATCATCATCACCATCATCTTCCTTTACCCCGTCATTATTATCTCCCTTCCTTACTCACCCACCCTTTCCTTTTCCTCTACCATCTTCCACCACTTCCTTCCTCCATTTGGCGCCTCCACCACCACCATCACCACCACCACAGCCACCACCACCAACACCACCACCACCTCCCTCACCAGCCAGCACCACAGCCAGCCATCACCTCCTTCACCAGCCAGCCTGCCACCACCTCCACCATCATCTACACCAGCACCTCCTTCACCAGCCATCCAGCCAGCCGTAGCAGCACCATCACCAGTGTCGTACCCTTCCAAGGACACACAAACCACAAACTGATCCTACCATTACCTCTCAACCGTCCCCTTGCAACTCGACCATTTTCCGCCCAACACTGCTGCTCTTTTACCACCAATAGTAACTCTCATCCAGAACTGAACCATTTCCCTCTCTATTATGAAAACCCGCATGTCAATAGTGTTGCCATTTTTACACCATCAGCAGAAACTCTTGTTGGTAACTCGTCCCTCGAATACTAACATCAATGCCCCTTTATAACTCTTTTTCTTTCAAGGATACAGTTGTTTTACGCAGTCAGTAGTATATAACCCTTTTGGATATTTTTTTTATATCAGACACTAAATACTTTCTTCGTCAAAAGCAGCGATATAATTTTCCACTATCAACACCACATACTCTTCTTGCTTCTAGGACATCTTCTTCTATTTCCTGAAAATATATTTCTTGCCTGTTCTTTCTTCACATGTCTCACAACACATTTCACCTTCAGACATTTCCTCTCCTAGGTTTCGACTTTCTCCCTGACGGTGTGAGAACAGTACAGCGCCCGTAGTCTTATATTCCTGGTGCACCGTCTCCCTGGGCTGTTGTTTCTGTAGAATTATACCTTTCACCGTCGATGAGCCAACTCTGACAACCTTGTGGGAACCTGCAAATTTGGGGATAATGATTCCACAAAACTTTGTCAAGAGAGATAGGCTCCGTCAATACAGATTCTGTTTAGTGGGAAAATTTGAAAGAATCATACGTCTCCTTAATTGATATTACCACCGACATTATCACAAATCCTTGTTGATTGGAATTAAAGGATGAAAGAACGTCACTAAAGGCATTGTGTATTGTGTTTCTTAGAAGCATACCACCAGTGCTGTTTGGTCAATCCTTATGTTTTTTTAATGTGTTTTACATCCTAAAAGTGATACAGCGTGACATTGTCCAGACTAAAATATTAAACGTACTGTACATCATCAAGATTAAGAGGATGTCAACTTTGAGGCTTCTAAAAATTGGCTACTAGGACCAAGATAATGACTTTCCTTGTATATGAACCCTTGGAACTGAACCTTTATAGGCGAGCTGTGTTTGTAATAAAGAAGGCTATTGTATTATAATCTTAGAGGCGATGACTGTCACTCCTGCTTCTTGTGTAGTGCCTATACTGGCATCTAAAACATGTAGGCAGCCACGATGGGAATCCTGCATTGTGTACATAGATGCCTCAAGTGGATAATAAAACTGGTATCGTGATGAAGATCCCATCGTCGGTAGGATGCTGCAAAACAAGTTCATGTGACAACTCCTTAATTTAGAATCTCGCCTACGTAGTGAATATCAGTGTTGATAATCAAGGAAACATGAATAATTTTAAGATGGAACTCCAAATGGTTAATAAATCAAGCGATTGTCAGAAACCCTCAGCTTTATCAAAACTAGTGCACAGGTAAATGATTACTTACCAGGAAAGTTATAAAACAAGAAAACATATAAATAACCGCCAAAGTTAGGTACACACACACACACACACACACACACACACACACACACACACACACACACACACACACACACACACACACACACACACACACACACACACACACACACACACACACACACACATACACACACACACACACACAAAGTTTCCCAAGTAGTGGGGGGAGGGAAACTTCCCACTTTTTCTATCTCACCATCCTTTTTATAGATTTTTTTTTATACCTATGCCGGACGTAACAGCTGCGATACATACACACACACACACACACACACACACACACACACACACACACACACACACACACACACACACACACATACACACACACACACACACACACACAAGAGAAAGACCCTACAAGAGGAAAAAGAAGAGAGAACTATATCTTGTGTAAAGCTGGCCCAGTCCCCTTGGCGTTAAAGCTTAAGAAAGAATAGAAATGGTTGGCGTAATTCGACCACGCTCTCAGGCTCCTCATTTCAACATCCGAAGAACACTTTTATTATCATTCTGGCTGAGGTGACTGACATGAGGTTATACAATTTGAAGAGAGAGAGAGAGAGAGAGAGAGAGAGAGAGAGAGAGAGAGAGAGAGAGAGAGAGAGAGAGAGAGAAATACGTGCGGGTTTTACTGTACTTACTTTAGCCTCAGTCTGTTTCTGTCAGTCCCTTTTCTTTATCTTATTTTGTTTGGTTCATGTGGTTCTCTATCTGGAATTCTACTGTATCTCTGTTCCTCTTCTCTCTCTCTCTCTCTCTCTCTCTCTCTCTCTCTCTCTCTCTCTCTCTCTCTCTCTCTCTCTCTCTCTCTCTCTCTCTCACACAACTGGACTTTCTTATTCTCTTTTGCTCATACTTTCCCCCATAAACCTCCCTTCCGTTCACTTTCATTACTCCCCGTTCTCTCTCTCTCTCTCTCTCTCTCTCTCTCTCTCTCTCTCTCTCTCTCTCTCTCTCTCTCTCTCTCTCTCTCTCTGCTCCACATTCCTCCACCTCCCCTCACTCCTCTCCTCCCAGACCCATGCACCAACTTTTTGTCCTGGCCGTCACAGCGGTACTTGGTGAGTCCTCAGTGATAACAGTTCCTCATTCCCTGCCTGACCTTGCTGGGAAAAGGGAGGGAGAGAGAGAGAGAGAGAGAGAGAGAGAGAGAGAGAGAGAGAGAGATGGATGAACAAATGGATAGATACACGAAAGGAAACATATTACAAAGTTAAGGAAGCAAGAATTTGATACTGGATGGATGGATGGATGGATGGACGGGGGTTTGATGAATGAATGAATGAATAGCTGGATGAGTGGATATGGATGGTGGGATAAACCAACACAGCTGACGTGTAGGAATATCGCTTCCATTCCTGTCGTCTCGTTTGTCGTTCCAGAGACATGCAATCCAACTCTTTCTCTCTCTCTCTCTCTCTCTCTCTCTCTCTCTCTCTCTCTCTCTCTCTCTCTCTGTATATATAGAGAGAAAGATAGATATATAAATAGATGGATAGTTAGTTAGATCGATAGATAGATAGATAGACAATTCAATATATTAATACTCATATGTATCTTAAATTCTAATTTGTCTACTTATATAATATTTACATGTCTATCAGTCAGTTAATCTATATATCTATCTTTCTATCTATCTCTCTCTCTATATATAATTTTTTTTATTTATCTATCTCCTTAACTATTTACCTCACAGCCATCTGTCTGTTGCTAATTTGTACAAGCAACATATTACCAAGCTCAGAGACACCGCTCTTTCTCACCTGAATGTCATACAATTGGCCTTTCGCCGAGTAAATTGCCTCCGTATACGACAGTTCTATATATGGAAGTATATAATATGACTCGACCATTAAAAGTTGAAAATATATTATGCAGAAAGACTGTCTCCTCGAAAAAAGACATTGGACCATCTGTCTCCACTTGTATTTCCACACAAGTTATCTTTCTTGTACGACGTGAATGACAAACATACAGACATTTGTGTATGTACAGTAGCTCACAAAAATATACTTAATGTGTGATGTCAAGGAAGGAGGTCATAATGGAGAGTGTTTAACATGCTGCCTGAACACAAACTCGTAATTTGCAAACACACACACACACACACACACACACACACACACACACACACACACACACACACACACACACACACACACACACACACACACACACACACACACACACACACACACACACACACACACACACACACACACACACACACACACACACACACACACACACACACACAAAACTACTGAAACATCATGTTGCTATACAAAAAAATCTAACGACTTCACACCTTGCTTCAGAGAGGAATCCAACCTTTACTGACTTCAATACTCAGCCTCATGAGTGCTCTAATATGGTGGGTGCTCTAATACTGAAGACAATAGATTAGTGGAAGTGTCACACCTGTTTGACTGCTTTCCAATTATCTAATGGAACAGTGATGCAATGTATAGTTGAGGAATATTCAGCTTTTATTCAGCGATTTGTCTACCGTAAAATCCAGCCCTTCGAATGAAAAGTATTTAACCTCGAAGCAACTAAACTATAACCACGAGCTACAAGATAATCATGTCAATATTTCTTGGTTGCTGGTTAGTCATTCTAAGGTCTAATATTATTGTGAGGGTTAGCACTAAAAACCCTCCAACTCTGCCTACCAACAACACGTCTTTGCTCTACATAAAAAAAAAACAAAAAAAAAAAAAAAAAACGGTACAAGGGTAACAGATCGCCATTTGGGGATGCACATGTT
This sequence comes from Petrolisthes manimaculis, assembly GCA_034508575.1. NCBI lineage: Eukaryota > Metazoa > Arthropoda > Malacostraca > Decapoda > Porcellanidae > Petrolisthes > Petrolisthes manimaculis. Next base: position 52,182 of record JAWZYT010002208.1, on the reverse strand, counting down.
AAATATCAGCAGTTTACAAATATACATTAGGCCTACATCTCCCCCCCAGTCTGATTGATTTTAATGTGTTTGATCAAGTGAACTTCATAGTGTGAATTTATCGAGCATTTGTGTATACAGCTGTTATTGACGGGAAGGTTATGAAAGGAAAATTAATCAGTGTATAGTAGGAGCGGCAGGGAAAACGAACGAATTTGGTTCCTGCATGCCTTCCCTGAGGTTCTGGCTGGGTAAAGAAGGTAAGATATACTGGAGGTGTGGCCAAGAGCTGCATGCCACCACGACCCACTGTGTGCCTATCATCCACCATACATACACACATACTAGACATACATACTGTACCTCTTGACGCCGCCACTATACCCTGGAGGTCAAGATCAAGGTAGAGAAATATACTGTACATGCTCATTTTCCTCCCATTTACCGTCTCCTTGTGCCATGCTGTAGTACTCCTTCCTCACTCAACAAACATTCATCATATCATACAAACAATACTCTTTGCCATTGGTTTTAAGATGAATTGGTATAGACACTCATTATTCCCTTATATGCCATCACTTCATGTCCTATATACTGCATGTGTTCATCACTAATTATCCCTATCACTCACAAGTCAGGTGCAGTTCATGAATCATTATCCCTACAAATTAAAGTTAGAGATTGTAACTTTTTACTCAAGGAAAAAACAACATCGAAAGAATCTGTAGAATTTAAAGATCACACATTCTTCTGCCTTCAAGCCCTTCAAATGTGACTATTGGTTAGAGTGACCTTCGCAAAGTCGATAGGAATGAATCTCCTTTTCCTCCGTTAATATTTTATTGTAACTCAGGGATTTTCAGTCTCACTTGCCTGCCATTATGAAGGTGTTGTCGTCTATATTATTTAGCTAATCTCACTGCAGATCCGATATGTTTCTTCACCTCTCCAGCATCTCAGACAGTAGTCATTAAGTATTCAGGGGATAATCTCTTGTGAATGAATTGAAGGACAACTAATTCCTCCAAACTATACCAAGAAACAAACAACATCGCAATAGAACTATTTGGAATCCATTTCGAGACATAGTATGGAGAAATCAATAGCCTTCCAATTCATTGTCAGAAATAATTATATCCCCTTAAGTTTAACTATACATTTTTCAAAGCCTGGTTTCATCACTCGTCTAAGGTTAACATCACAGACAGACGAATATAGTTCTTCTTTTAGTTCATCTCACTCTCCGTCACACCTCCAACACAGGACACATTACCAGTTATAGTGTTCGCCTCACAATGTACCGCTATAGCCTCGCTCCGTCCGCACACCCCGAAAAGAAAAAACGATAATAACAATATAAAAAACTCACAGCTCTGCACCACTACCCTCAAATCACACCTTAGTGGCCATCTCATCACCAGCCAGCATCACCAACCCCGTCATCAGCCATCTAATCATACTAGCAGTAATGGCCAATCCAAGCATCTTTCTCTCGTTGCTTCTACAAACACACACAAACCTCATTTCGTTCTAAGTATCTCAAACGCAGACAGCAGCAGCAACAACAACCCCAACTCAAATAGACAATTGACGCTGACACCATAACGTGTACTGTATATCCTTGAGTGGTGAAGAGTTAGTTGAAGTTGATTATTATTTACTAATAAGGCTACGTCAACTTTGAGGCTATATTGTATTATTTAATGTGTCAAAGAATGTATGTATTGTAGCAGACACTTTACCTTGTGTTGGTTGCTAACAGATTTTTTGTTACGTTATTTAATTACGGTATTTATCTGAGATATTTTTTTTATGTACAGTTAATTTTTTTGTGTGACCTTCATTTGCCAGATATTTGTTTGCTGCTTACACACGTACAGTACTACAGTCCTGGCCAAAAAACCAAGACTCGTATATAGATGTATCATTGAGTAATACTGCAGGCTGAATAATATGTGAGACTTGGAATAGACCCTTTGACTGCTTTGTAAATGTGGTCAATTGATATATTATTATTATTATTATTATTATTATTATTATTATTATTATTATTATTATTATTATTATTATTATTATTATTATTATTATTATTATTATTATTATTATTATTATTATTATTATTATTATTATTATTATTATTATTTTTTTTTATTATTTTTTTTTTTTTTGGGGGGGGGGGTAGCAAGCTAGATGACAGTGAGGT
>JAWZYT010002208.1:0-47500 GCA_034508575.1 Petrolisthes manimaculis | reverse complement strand
CTCTGGATACACGTGTGGGTGTTCGCAAGTCCTCAGAAGACAAGCTGGAGGACGAAGGACGAAGATTTTTTGTCTCTTTTTTTCTTCTGGAGGATGTCGTAGGTAAATTTGCTCGACGCCAGCCTGCACCATCTCTCTTTCTCTTTCTCTTGCGCGCGCGGTCCGAATATCTTGCATACAAGTGTGATGACGTGGTGGCAGAAGAACATTACTGTGGTATTTGTGTGCCATAAGCCAAAGAATAGACGGATCATCGAGGCAGGGGCGGCGGCCGTGGCGGTGTATGGGCTGGCTCTCGGTGTTGCCAGCTGTTGGGTACCTAACTCTTAGTTTCAGTCGGCTATGATGATGGGTAGTGACGGGGCTCATCTTTCTTGGTGTATATGTATACGTGAATTAATGATGTGGACAGCATATAAAAGTTGGATACCGGATTGACAAATATACGTTTGTTGAGAGTGAGAGTAGAGGAGGAAAGCGGTGAGGTGGCAGTACTGAAAGTGGGAGGCAGTGCACACGGCTGCCGGTAGGTGGCTCACTAAGCTACGAGGCGGTGGCTGCGGGAGCTTCTGCAGAACAGTCGGCAGCTCGGCCCCGGCAAGGATGGATCCTGGTGTTGCCGCGGCCTCCCGGTGCCGGGGTCCGCCTGGCCGCAGCCTACCGCACGGGGCTACGGGGGAGTGTTGCGGTGAATTGTACCTCACCTGCCATAGTCTCCTGCCGCGCCCTCTACTTGTACACTCTCCTCCTCTGACGAAATGAAGTGTGAGCTCCTTGTGTGTCACGCGAATTGTGTCCCATAAGTGTCTGTCCATCAGCGCTTGCACAACCCTGCTGTCCTTCGATAAGGTAAGTAAAATAACCAATGTTCTCTTGTATGTTGTGGTGGGGAGGTTGGTGATATGATGAGACAGGTTACGGAAGGAGACTTTAATTCCTCACTCTAAATCAAGTGACATTTTGCGCCGCCAGAAATTGTAGTCAATCAATAATTATTATTCTTTAAGGTACCTAGTGACGTAACAGTCAATAATCATTGGCAATGATTACTGGGACGACAAATCATTGCAAAAATTAGTTTTTAAATATATTACTTACAATGAGCTTTGACATTGTGGAGGAAGAACTTGCTGCGTTGTGAGTGTCACAGGTGCCAAGGAGGGTCGGGTGTGCCACTGAAATTCTATCACGGGTTGATACAAATGTTAACATCTGTGTGTCTCAAAATTCCCAGTACCCGCTAAATCACTGTATCCACGAATATTAGCTCAAGTGTTCATAATATATTTGATGTGTTGGCGTACAGAGGTAATCCGTGTAAGAGTAAGGGTGGGGCCTTGGAGTCAGTAAAGTGTTTGAGAAAAGTTGGGGATGGGACCACAAACTACAGTGTCCCATTACTTATCGTCTTTGTACCTGAATAATACATACTAATAATTGGCAGAGGCAGGTTATTGTGTATATTGGAGGAAAGGTGAAGAAAGCGAGTAAGCAAGAGGGAGGGAGGGAGGGAAGGAAGGAAGGCAGGTGAGGAGAGTGAGGGAGGGAGGGAGGGAGGGAAGGTGGTCGGCCAGCTGTCACTGTGCACGCCTTGTTCACTGCCCGGGGTTACAGATACATAATCTTTTAACTCCTTAGCACTTTCTCGACCTAGAAGGGATTATTAAGGAGCTCAGGCACCTAATTGTGGCTCTCCTTCTGTCGCGAGTAAGTCCCTTTGGGCTCTTCAACTCCCTGCTTTCCTCCCTTTTCCATTGTTCTGGCCGTATCAGTTCTGTCTATTTCTATTTTTCTGTCGCAATGTCAGTATCCAACTTTCAGCATTATTATGGGGGCCGTCGGTCAGTAGGCTGTGGCCACATCCTTCTTTCATTCATTCACTGTATTGTAGCGTGACCTTGTACACAACACCTATACTTCCAATACAAATGTAACACTCAAGTGTGCAGATAAGTAAAATATTTTTGGTTACTTAAGTGTCTAGTGATTTATGAAAATTTTCGTGAGAAACATCTGCACTATAGTAGTACAATTTAGAAAAACCAGACGGATCTTTGAATATAATCTAAATCCGTATCGAAGTAATAATTAAACTCATATCTGTTGATAACAATTTAAGGCAACTTACATAATACTCATGACTAACTAAATACCAAACATGTATTTGTGACTAAATAACTTATCAAGCACGTGTCTTAACTAAAGAAACTATAGACTCATAAGCTGGAACGAAAAGAGTTACTATGATATACTACTACCAAAGGACCAAAGTGTTAGTTTGTTCCAGGAATTGATTGACATTATTTTCTAGTCAGCCAGGAAAATAGCACCTTCAAAATATAACATTAAAGATAATAAGAGATCCAACAATAGCAATTAAGAGCTTCATCCAATATTATATATATATAATATTTAATATATTTTAATGAGAAAAAACAACAAAGGAAAAAATTGGATAAGCTGCTTTGGGTGTTTGATAAGGAGAACTGAAGACTACTGAATCGTAAACCTCTACCTGGAAAAAAAGTAAAAAATTAGTACTCAATTTTCTGGCACAACTTGAAGTAAGCAGAAGCCTTCAATTTCCCGATAGCAACTCAACACCCTACAAACCCATGCAGGTAGAAACACCTAAGGGGTAATAATCTCTTATAGTCATATAGAAAGGCTGTAGATTCCTTTTAGCTATTTTACAAAACAAATCTCCTACTTGTATAAAAAGTTGTCTGTTTTCTGGCATAGGTTGGAGGCATTTAGTATTCTTTAAAGGCAAGGGAGTGGCCAGTACAGGAAGGTGTGTGTGTGTGTGTGTGTGTGTGTGTGTGTGTGTGTGTGTGTGTCAGCTCCTGAAGCCTGCCCACCTCCGGATAGTTTGTTATCTAAACGAGGCTGTTGGTTTTATGGGTTTTAGTTTTTTTTTTTTTTAGGCTTGATTATCGTTGGCCTTTGTTGGCCCCTGTTTTTGCTGGTGATTAGTTGATAGAGCCACAAGCACCGTCAGGCACAGGTTCCATAGTTAACCAGAGTGCATATAAAAAGATAAGCAAGCAAAAAAGAAATACTAATTAGAATGAGCCTGGAGTATAAATGAAAGGTTCTACTTTTTACTGGACTATAAATGAGTTAACAGATCGACGACAATGAATAGTGGAATGAGATGAGATTGAAATGGAACCGAGACAATTTACACCCAGTGCCTTCTGAGATGTACAGTACTTTCCTTACATCTCATTTACACCTTCAAGAATATTTTCCTTCGTTCTTCAACCTTCGTCCTCCAATCAGACTGCACTTGATTTGTCCAGATTGTGGTGAACTCGATGATAAGGCTTGTAAATGACACACACACACACACACACACACACACACACACAATGGTAATATTTTCTGTGCTTACCCTCCTGACTTGAACAAAAAGATATACAGGCTGGTGATATATTTACCTTAGCCTACTACAGGTTGTGACACACATGTTTGATATCCGTGTGTGAGAATGTTACAAAATAGGGCCGTACGATTGAAGAGTAGGAGGATGGAAATGAAGGAAGAGCGAGGGGAACACACATCGTTGATCTGCTCCAAGCAACACCTCTCACCTCACTCTCTCTCTCTCCTCCATCGTCTCCTCTCCCCTCTACAGCCGTTTCTCTCTCTCTCTCTCTCTCTCTCTCTCTCTCTTTCTGAATAACATGTTGGCCTATTTGCTACGCGTTATGCTAGTCGTTTGGAAAAAATCTGCTTATCAGTCAGACAGGGAATAGGCTCGTTGGTGAGTTTGTCTTATGAGTAACGACAAGCAGACAACACCTACTGTAAAGAGTGGGGCCTCGTAGAATTGGTCCCATTGTTTAATCTCTGGAAGTAAGTCTGTTTCAATCAGAACCAAACCAGGTGCCTGTGAATGTTTAGGCTACTTAAAATATCATCAACTCTGCTACTTAGTTTACTAATACCAGTCTACATTGGTAGTCAAATGAAATTCTAAAGACTGATTTAATAATATTAAAATTATTATATGGTGTGGTTTAAATACAGACGATTAACTTGTTCATTCATAATTATATAATATTGATGTTAATCTTTTTTTCTCGTATATATTTTCTGTATACTTTAAGAAGCATACTAACGAGTAACGACGTCTTATTTGAGCACTCATCTAAATAACGAGTAGCAAGGCAAACTGTTATTTATTTCTCTCAAATGGTATGATTCTGTGGTTTGCTATTTATTTTGACTAGTACAGAGCAAAACGAATACATGAAAAACATGTAATATATTATTGGAAAATGCCTCGTGTGATGTCGGCTTAAAACGGGAGTGAGCGACTTGATGTCAGTGTACCGTGAGATACGTCCCAGATAACGAGATCTAAGCTGAACCCGTTACCTCCCCTCACATTATCAGTCTTACCTTCCTGTACAGGTTATGTCAGAACACCCACCACACACCAGCCAAAAAGTATTTCTTCCTCTTCAATTCATCTATTCATTCATTCATTAATTTATTTTTAATGTTTGGTGGCAAAGTTCCTCGACCGTCAGTGAGAATTTATTCCATATAAAAATTGAGAAATAATATTCTACCTCCCAATATCAGGCTGGCTCAGCGACACAACCCGACTTGTGGTGCTTTCAACTCGGCTATTCCTACTCATAAAGCTCTGTGCCTTAGGTGAGAGAGGCGTCTGTACTCTTAAATATCAGTTATGTAGATCCTTGGCGATTCCTATATTTGCATCAAAAGTAGATAATGTGACTTCGAATTACACATTATGATATATACAGAATATGACATAGTAAAGATTGCGTGTGGTTATGGGTACGAAATGGAGACTGAAGAACTTAAATTTTGGGGATAGTAAAAAAAAAAAAATAGTATAGTATTGGGAAAAAACTACATATTAATTTGGGATAAAGGCTAAAGAGAGATAAAAATATGATACTGACAACAACATCCAACTCGGAGATACTGGTGAAGTTTGTTTAGTGTTGTCAGAAGCAAATAAACATGCTCATTAAACTCTGGATGGGTGGGTGGGTGGTATATCAACATGACCCCCATCTCCCAGGTAGGTTCTGTCACACGTGTTACCAGCTTCTCCTCTTAATTAACTCCCCTCACTCCAACCAGGCCATGTGGGTGATGGGAACGGGGTAAACAGCTCGTCGAGTCTTGAGGGGGAGTTAGGGTACATGGTTGATTCCTTCTTCATCATGGTTTTGAGGCCTTTGCTATTTATTTGTTGACTTCGAGGAAAAAATAGATATATATACCAACTGGAAACTTTTGCCACCGACTCACTTTCATAGTTTATTTATTTTTTCTTGTTTCGTTGTGTGTTTTGATGACTGGACGATGGATGTTATTCTGCTGTGGCACTTCAACTTGTTTGACGTTAGCATATTTATATAATGAAAAGCATAATTAAATGTTTATAGGTCAGCTGTTTATGGGTTATTTAGAAATGTTTAATCTTGAGACTCGAGGGATGCTCTACACCAGTTATATATAAAATTTTGCATGAGAAAAATATGCCAGTCTAACTACCCATCATGGTTGTGTCTGAAATTCTGTCTCGACGGGTCTGAGTTCGATTCCCCGCTGTTCTGTAAGACTAAGGGAATATTGCTGCCATTAATATATTGAAGCGGTTAGAGTGTGAGAACAATAATTTGTGTATAGATAATTAATTGTGTTGAAGGTGTTTGATGATGATGATGGTAGACGAGAAATCACATATGAAACCAATGAATCAGTATTCTGTTAAACTCATACCTTTACGAATATTGTTTTAATTAAGAGTGTTTTTAACAATATTTTTTCGTATGAGTGTACTGTTGACAATACAGCAATGTAATAATATTATCATGAACGTAATAATTAAACCGTGTTCGTGTATATATAGGGATGATGCTACAGTATTGAAAATATCATTGAATGTTTGATGAGATAAATGGTGTTGCAGTGACCTAATAATTATTTACATAGGAGCTTGGTATGAAAGGACGTTCCACCAAGTACAAGAGGAGTGTTAATACCATAGAAACTCCCAATAGAAACCAACTATATCAGACCAAAAATACATGTTTGCCTGGACACTGCATGGTGTTTATAAGTTGTGGATCATTATCTAGTCGTGTAAATTTTTGGAGTAGTTTGTCTAGATTTGTATTAGTTTAGTTACATTTCACAAAGAGGCTAAGTAATGAAATGAGGTTTATTAAGTAGGAAGATGCACTAAAACTGAGATAACTTTAAGGGGGTATATAGCACATTGTTTTGGGGGTAATTCTGGAGGAACTGATTCTTCCAAAATTATTCCAGGCAACGGGATACCATTATTTTTCTTCATCTGGTTCTCTTTCCTGGCAAACATTGGAGGAATCAAGGCCCTCCAATCTATCAAAAGTATACTATCCTCTTAAACTCCCCTGCACACACCATTCTGACACTTATATGCTTCAGCCGCTCCTTCAGTATATGTGGGTAGATAGATTGGTAGGTGGGCAGGTGGGCAGTGGTGAAGGTGGCAGGTGGTGGTGGTGGTAGGAGAGGCGGCTGCTGTTCTTTTATTCATCCCAAAACAATGACATGATATTTAGAGTTAATTGATGAAGGAGAGGACAGCCACTTTTTTTTACCCCGTGTCCAAATCTAGCTAGACCTTTGCTTTTCACCTGTCCTGCTTGTGTGCTGGCGGTATGAACTAATCAACTAACTCTAATGGTAAATACTGTATGTAGGTCAGTATGAGAGCTGCTATCGATGGACTGCTTTGTTAGTTAGTTAGTTAGTTAGCTAGTTAACCAAAGCAAACGACGATTGATTGCAGTGTTAATTAAACTAAAAAAAATGGCTGAATTTAGAATTTTGTAGTCACATTTCAGACAAAAGATATATATATAAATCTCAATATACCATATCTGTCTCTTTGCGAATGTATATTTGTTACTTTGTGTGTATGTATAAGTATATGTATTGTGCTTCACAGTTCGTATGTGACACCGACAATAATAATATCTATAATGAAGGATGAGTCCCAGGGAATAAGACGACAGCTGTGACGTTTAATATCCTGTGTCTGAAAATGTGATTAAAGAAAAAAAGAATTGGTGTCGATTTTATGGAGAACATGAATATGATTATAGAGGCGACGTGAATTTAGTATGCCAGGAACCAGGACCAAATTATTAACTAAAATACTATAGCGTCTTGTTGCTCGGAATAAATTTGGAGGAATCAATTACTCCAGCTTTACCAACACTTCATAGCACTAAAGATGGAAGGCAAGTGGATAGGGTGTTGGTGTGGATATTAGGGTTGGATATTAGGGATGAATATTAGGGTTGGAGGAAGCTGTGGATTTGGACATTAAGAAAATTATATACACTGGAGTGGATAATAATATTGAGGTTGAAGGACGTTATTATCAATAGTGTGGATATCAATTTAAAGGCGTTAGTGTGGATATAATAATGTGGACAATGAAACGCGCAGATGTGGATGGAAATATGGATGAAATGAACACCGCTGATGTGGATTTGATGACGGAGGGAATGATCAAGCAGCGATGAGGGTGGATGTCAGTGTGGAAGTAATGACGCTGATGTGAAGGGAAAGGTGGATAAAATAATGATCTCTGGTGGTGTGGATATCATGGTGGTGGAGAGGGAGAGTGTGTTTTGTACTGTACACACACGGTCATAACTTTGGTCCATGTCCTGTTCTACTGTACTGTATATATGTTGTGCTGGATGTGTGAGTGTGTGTGTGTGTGTGTGTGTGTGTGTGTGTGTGTGTGTGATATAAAATGAGAGAGAGAGAGAGAGAGTGAGTGAGAGAGAACGAGGCATGGCGGGCACTGGTGGTGGAGGAAGACAAAAAGCCCGGGATCCACTCCAGCCCACTTCCGGGCCCCCGGGCCGACGTCCACCCCTTCCCTTCCAGCCCCAGGTCCATCCCTCTCTTCCAGTCTCTGTCCTTCCAGCAGCTCCCGTCTCTTCCATTCTCCAACCTTTTCTTCCAGTTCCTTCCTTTTAGTCCTTGTCTTTCCAGTCACTTTCCCTTCCAGCCCTTGTCTTTCCAGTCCCTTTCCCTTCCAGTCCATTTCCCTTCCAGTCTTTGCCCTTCCAGTACCCTTTCCTTCCAGTTTTCTCCTGTACTTGTCAAACCCTATCACTTATATACTGACTGTCGCTATCACTGTACTTTTGTCCTTAGTTATGGAGCATCTGTGTCAAAGTACTATTCCACTGTCCTTACTCCTCCTACACTTTATGTCCTTACTTCTACTCTTTTTGTCCTTACTTCTACTTTATTCTGTCTAGTTTCTATGCATTGCTGTCCTCCTTACTCCTACTACTCTTTCTGTCCTTACCAATAGTGTTTCTTTCCTCACTCCTTCTCTTCCTGATCTCACTCTAACTTACTCTTTCCTACTTTACAACTACTCTTTCTTACTTTACACCTACTCTTTCCTTAGCCTCGTCACACCGTCCTTCCCAAAGCTCTCTAATAAATATTGTTTCAACTCCGTTCCCTTGTCCTTCACTCTTAACATGGATATTCCTCTACTTTCTTCACCATGCCTTCCGTGATAAGTTGTTGTCCCGAGTTCAGTCTGTTTGTTCGTTTTCGTCGTTGCCTTCGTATATTCTTTTACAGTTCTAGTAACGAGGGAAAAGCATTAATAACTGATTGGAACAAGACTAGCAAGGAAATAGTCAAGTGGTGATGTTTTGAGAGAGAGAGAGAGAGAGAGAGAGAGAGAGAGAGAGAGAGAGAGAGAGAGAGAGAGAGAGTTTAAGCTAGGCAAAGGGCAGTCAAGCGAGAGCCACTAGATCGAAGAGCCACCAATCCCCCCCCTCCTTACCCTCCTGCCCCCTGCCCCCTTCCTCTCCTCTCCTCTCCTCTCCCTCCCCATTTATCCCTTCAGATCATACACGTCAACCTGTTTGCTACACACTATGTAATCGAATAAAAATAAATACCTTCCATAGCCACTAAAGTCTGTAGGATTTTTATAACAAGTGGTAGAGTTGGTAGAGAATTCACCTTCTTAGTTATAACTGATGGTAGAGTTGTTATAGTATTCCCCTTCATAGTAATAATAGATAGAGTATTCACCTTCTTATTATAATAGGTGGTAGGGTTGGTAGAGAATTCACCTTCTTTTTAATGACTGTTGGTAGAGCTGGTATAGAGAATTCACCTTTTTTTTTAATGACGTTTGGTAGGGTAGGTAGATAATTCACCTACTTTTTATTGACAGGTGGAGGTGTAGAGTGTTCGCATCATTATTGAAATTTAATGTACAGGGGAGGAAGATATTTACTGAAATGGTCTGTTCTCTCATAATTATATAGTTTGAAGATATAAGTGGCAAATCCAATTATACCATAATAAACTAATGATCCCTTTAAGCTATTCATTCCCATTACATCTTTACCAACAATTTACAACAAGACTTAGTAACAGTGTCAAGAAGAAAAAAATACATATTCGCAGCTGTCAAAGAATTAAAATATCTTCTGGTGGCCCTGGACACGACTTTTGGGTCCCACTGTACAGGTACAAGGAAAAGTGAAGCAAATGGTTTCCGGGAAGAGTTCTTCATGTGTGTATAAGGATGAATGATGGTCTGTGTGTGTGTGTGTGTGTGTGTCAAGAATACATAATGAGGATAAACATTTATATGATACAGTAATGTGTGTGTATTACTATGACAAAAAGATACAGAAGGGGTATGTATGTATGTGTGTGTGTGTGTGTGTGTGTGTGTGTGTGTGGATAGAGTACTGGTGTGTGTATCTGTGTGTGTGTGTGTGTGTGTGTGTGTGTGTGTGTGTGTGTGTTTATGTGTTGTTGGAGTTATATGTGTTTTTTTACAATGGATTGGAGTGTAACGTGTGGTTTGGGGAACTGGAGGTTGGGCTGTGGTTTGGAGCTACTGTGTGTGTGTGTGTGTGTGTGTGTGTCGGTGCTGTGGCTGTGGGTGTGGCCAAGTCAGGTGCTGTTGCGGTCAGAGAGAGGAACACTGCCCTTCACTAACTCACTACACCTTCTCCTCCTCCCTCATACTCCACCCCCACCTCATACTCTTCCCTCATACTCCTCCACCCCCACTCTCATACTCTTCTCTCAAACTTCACCCTCACTCTCATACTCTTTCCTCATACTACTCCAGCCCCACTCTCATACTCTTCCCTCAAACTCCACCCTCACCTCATACTCTTCCCTCATACTCCACGCTCACTCTCATACAATACGCTAACCATACTCTCATATTCCTCTCTCATACTCCCCCTACCAACCCAAATCCCCTCCCCCCCACCGCCCAATTCACCCACCAACCCCAAACTTTCAAATTGGCTGTAAACCTTGAAGTGTCCCCAACCTACACGCCATGTTTTTTTCTTTTTCTTACGCAATGAAGAAGGTCCTGGTGATGATGACTCTCACAGGGACCTTTTGTCAGAGAATGGGGTACGAGTTTCGGTGCGGTGGGTTTTATTAGTCTCTGGCGGTGACCCTTCCCTTCCTTCCTTCCCTCCTTCCTCCTCCTACTGATCATGGTCTTGTTGTTGTCTTTCCCTTTTTTTACTTGTCTCTCCTTCTCATTCTGTGTCAGCCCGTTCCTTGTCACTCTTGTCTTTCCCTTTCACTCTGTTTCTTCCTCTCACTGTCGATTTGTCTTTCCCTCTCACTCTGTCTCATCCTCTCACTGTCTTCCCTCTCACTCTGATTTTTCCTCTCACTGTCTTTCCTTCTCACTCTGTCTCTTCCTCTCAATGTTTTCCCTCTCACTTTCCTTCCCCCTTCACTATCGCTTTCATTCTGTCTCTCTGTCCATCTGTCACTATAGCTACCTTTCATTTTGTGTCACCCTGTCACTCTGTCTCTATCAATCTGTCTCCCTGTCACTGTCTCATCAACCCTCCAGCCCACCCTTTGCTCTGTAACCCGATCGACGAAAATTATTCCTAGTGTCGTATAACATTACCACCGGTCATGCTGTGATGGTGCTCTTAAATATGGCACGTAGAGGTCATATGGAGACTATTGATCCTCTAATCTGTGCCACATAAAAGCATCAATTTATACTAATGGAGTTTGTTATATGTGATATTTTGTAGAGAAGGTTTTCCCATTCACTGAGTTTGAGCGTCACGTGGGATATTTATATCTTTTCTCACACATTCTTTAATGAACTGTATTGCTGATAAATGGTAGGGTAATAAATTATTACGTTGCCATTCATCATTAAAATACTTAATTTATGTGTAGTGCTCTCAGAGATATATTCAATTTCATATCAAAGTTTATATCAGGGAATATTTGTGTAGATTTCAAATCATGAGTGAACCTAACCAAACCTAACGTATTTCGTATAATGTTATCTTTTTAATTCTTAATCTTATATTGTTAATTAAATGTTTAGGTGAGATTATTTATATGACCAAATCTGGGGGAGGTACTGTTTTTCGTTGGATGATAAATTTTCGTATGATCCGCCAGAAATAATCGCTGGAGTAGCACTGTGCTGCGACAATAAATTCGGTACCTCGGCACATCCTGGGTACAAGTTTTTGGTTGGGTCCGTATCGTCGGTGAGGAGAAAAAACACACCTTCGAGACGAGTAGAAACCATTATGTCAGTCAGGCCAAGACGCTTCACCTGACAGACGTATTCGACAGACGCGAGAGAATAAGCGCCAAGAGGAGAGTTTCAGTAAATTAATAAGGTTTGTCTTTGAGGGGCCTTGAGTTTCAGAATCTTGAGTCTACAAAACTCACTTATGATTGACTAGTTATCAGGTCCTGCTTCGGGTAGAATGGTTGCTTTTCAGTTACATAAAACAGGCCAAAACGAGAACAGCGTATGCTCTTTGATATGAAATGAACATGTATAATTATACGAAATGAACTGATGACAGAATAATGGGGTAATTCAACACTTGAGTTACCTGAGAGTTTATTGTGCTACGTTTAGGGTCATAATTATTTTGATATTGGCTATTTTGTCGTTATCGAAGTGGCAACTCAGGCCAGGAGCCACAAATTGGGAGGTCGTGGGGTGGACGTGCGAGAATGTCGTGGTGAGTGTCACTGAGGTTGGTGCTCTGGCCCGACCCTGCCTTCTTGCCTGGTTGTCTGTCTGTCTGTCTGTCTGTCAACCCATGGACTGAACGGAGGCTGTATCTTCAGGTATAGAACCGTACCTGGGCTAAATCCATATCCATTCTGAGGAAGGGACAGGAGCGGAAAAATATATCAGGGTTTCTCTACGGCGGGGTTGAGGCCAAAGCGGGTAACAGTATCTGGAGTTGTGAGCAGAAGCCTGGAAAAGAAATACTCCTGGAAGAAATACGAGAAAAACGGTATCTGGAAGTTTGAACGAAAGCGGAGAACCGTGTCTGAATGTAATGACGAAGCTAAAATAAAAACGTAACTGAAGGTAGAGAGAGAGAGAATGAGACAACCTGACCGCATCTAGAAAACAGCCGAACATTGAGGAAATCCACATCTGGTGAAAAGGAATTAAGTCTTGAAACATTATCTGGAAATGAAGACTACAGGGAAAGAAAGATGTATGAATTTGCAATGTCGATGATGGTGAAGGCGAGGAGGACATGGGACAAAAAAAAAAGAGGACACGGAATAGGACTGACGACTGGAGTTGAGGGCCAGAGTTGTGCCTTGGACTAAGAAAGAACCAAGACTGAGAGGCTGCGGCTGAAAACTTGGACCAGAGCAAAATAAAATGGTTAGGGCTAATACTGATAATAATCTGCATATGAAGACTGTATGTATACGTTCAGAGAAGAGTGCCAGAAGGTTGACTGAAGACTGAAGCTGAAGACAAGGCTAAAGAATGAAGGTTAGAGCTATATAGAGAAGTAGAGGAGGGCTGGGACTGATGAGAGTTGAGGAGGACGAAGATGAATAGAGTAAATAAGTAAGGACTGAGGGTTAGAGGGTCTTCTTGGTGACCCTTTGTTCTGGGGAGCGCGGAAGTCAGAGTTGGAGAGTCAGTGTGGATGAACTTCACATTGCAATTAAGATTCCTTGATTTACTGAGTTATATTTGCCCAGCTGTGTTGACTCTCTCATTCTCAACCCCTCACCTTTCCTCCCCTCCCCTCCCCTCCCCTCCTCTCCCTTCCCTGTATTCCCTTTCTTCTTTCCCCGTTGTCTTCTCTCTTTCAACGGTATCTCTATTCATTCATTTTCTCTCCCCTTAATTTTTTTCCAATGCTTTATTTCCCTCTCGCCTTCCCTCCTCCATTTTCTTTCCTTCCTCATTTCCCCCCCCCTTTTATTTTTCCTCGTACCCCCCTTCCCCCCCCCCCCATCTGTGTGTAGCACGTGTCTGTACTCTCACTTTTTCTTTCCGCCTTGCAGTCTTCAAATGCTGCTTTGTTTACTGCTTGCTTCCTCGCTCCTGACTCATTCATGCTCCGCTTCGTACTCTCACCCCTCTTCGTGCTTGGTTCCTTATTCGCTCCTATCTCGGTTCTCGGTAGCTCCTTCCATCCTGACCGTGTATAATCATTCCTTCCTTCAAATTTCTCTCCTCCTCTTTTCACAGTCTATTCTTACTCATCTCTGCACGATTCCTTATTCACACCCACCTTCAATAATCTAGGTTTCATTCCTCCATGTATTTTGACAACTTTTGTTTATGCCATCACAACCACCACCATCACCATCACCAATACTATACTACCACCTACCTGCATCTATAATCTCTCCTACCCTTTTCACTCTCTACCCGTCCTCTCTCCCCTTCCCTTCCCTCTGTACCCCTTCCTCTCTTTCTCTCTCTCTCTCTCTCTTCTCTTACCCCAAACCATCCACCTTATTCACTACTTACCTTACCCACCCACCTGCCTACCCTCCCGAGTAAGGTAAACACACGAGCACCAACGAGTTAACGACCGCCACACCGCTTGGCCTGGGTGGACGGGGTAGTACTTTCACCTAATTATGATCTATTAATCTCATCTGTAAGGACCGGCCGGGGCTCCAGAGAGAACCCAGCCACCCACCAACAGAGGAACCCAAAAGTATTATCACCATGAATAACCTCGCCTGGAACACTGTATATTTTAACGCTGCTGGGGTTTCTGTTCCTAAGGTGTCAGATTTCCCGCCCTGATGAAGTTCAAGATGATGATGATTAGGTTCATTTCCAAATGTTGTACTGTGAAGGGATTGAAGCGTGTTAGTACCTCACTATACGTCACTGATCCGGGGCCCAAATGATACCGAAAGCGTCATTCGGGTACCGAGAACGCCGGGAGCAGCAAATCGCGCCCGAGGTCCAGCGGGAAAAATAAGACTCAAAGTGAAAGGGGCATAAGGTTTGTAATGCTTTGTCTTCCGCGGGGTGAAAAACGAGCGGCCTCGGGTAAGTGGGACTATGGGCCTTGGAGTGCGAGGGCATAAGGGCGAAGTGGGAGGCGGGTCGTGACCGTGAAGGAGGGCAGGTGTTGAGCTACCACGTGGGTCATTGCCAGGTGTCGCCGGCATAACAACAACAACATCTCTGCCTCCACCACCACCACCATCGTTACCGTCGCCGCCGCAGCCCGATATCACCACCACAGCATCAACCAAATCATCGTTGGGACAAACATGACTTCGATCATCAATTACCAGCGCCAATCTCTTCCTGGAAACTCATTCGATACAAAGATTAGTGGTACTTATTTTAGCATATAGGAGTGGCCGGTGTGAGGGGGAGGGGGTGGAAGAATAAATACTGGAGGTGTCAGGGGAGGGAGAGAGGAGGAGGAGGAGAGAGGGAGGGAGGGACTGGGAGGAGACACAAGTGGTGGAGATGGGAAAGAGGGAGAGGTGTAAAATGAATGGAATGGAAGCAGGGGGTAGTAGAAAGAGGAGAGAGAGAGAGAGAGAGAGAGAGAGAGAGAGAGAGAGAAGTGGAGAAAAAGGTAGAGAAGAGGCGTAGAGACAGGGATAGAAGAGATGGAGATAGAGCAAAGCAATGTGGAGAGGTTGTTTGAGAAGTTGTGGAGGGGTAGAGGAGGTGGAGGTGAGTGAGGTGTGGAATCAATGGAGAAACGAACGAACCCTGGCCTCTACTCTGTCTCTCTCTCTCTCTCTCTCTCTCTCTCTCTCTCTCTCTCTCTCTCTCTATCTGTGTGTGTGTGTGTGTGTGTCGTAATCAGTGCTATTTTATCTCTAGTTTTCATTGTATTATTTGTATTTTTACTGTATTATCGTTCTGGTATTCTTCACCTTCATCTTCATCGTTTCTGTCTACCAATTCCCTCGTTATTTTCATCTTTATCATCGTCTTCTTCATCCCATTAATTAACAGACATCATGAGCTCAATTATAAACATCATCCCAGTACCATTCTTAATATTATTGTCATCAGAGTGAACTTTATGACACCTATAGTTGGCTACCCTATACATCATTACATTTAATATCATAATGGCAGAACAAAATTAAATAAGACCGTATCCCATTTTAAATATTAGAGAAAAGAAAAGAATTGAGGAACTTAAATGTGGGAGTAAAATGTTGGTTGGTTGTTGAGTTGGCGTTGGGTGTGTTATTGTCTGGTGGGTTGGGTTCCATTGTTCTTCCTACTGTTATGACTCAAGCTGCTTCCGAAAACCGTTCCACCGAGAAGAGACGACTGGTCAGACGATTGTTTTTGTGTGTGGTCTATTTTTAAGGAGACTGTGTGTGTGCGTGCGTGTGTGTGGTCTATTTTTAAGGGGACTATCTGTGTGTGTGTGTATGTGTGTGTGTGTGTGTGTGTGTGGTGTGTGTGTGTTAGAAGAACGGGAAATAAATAATTATTATAATAGACTACTTTAGCTAACTGTAGGTGTTGCTTACTGGTTCAGTTTGAAGGAATTGTTAGCCTTTGTTTTGACACTTCTGAATCACAAGCCTCTTAACATTACATTATATTTTGTGCAAACATAAATTTCACTAACCCCATGCTTATCTATTAATATATATATATATATATATATAAATAGCATACAACTCACTATGGTGTAGAACTGTAGCCCTTATAATTATTTAACCCTTCAATGTTGAGGCTGTAATTAAGTCAGAATATACGACCGATTACAGTGGAGTGATATGATAGGTTTTGTCCTGTCAGGCCATTGTGGGGTTGACGAAACAAGAGTACCGACCATGGAGCTAGAATAGGAGGAGGCGGCCCGCGCGTTCATTTGGGTCTCAGTGGAGTGAAGCCAGTCAGGTCCTCAGAAGCCAACGCCTAGTATTGGCAAGAAAGGCTGACCACTCATAGTACCCATACAGTTTACCCATATTCCTCACGATGTTTATTCATTTTTAATTACGGTATGACATGTATTTCGTATTCTTTAATTAATAACATACAATTCACACATCTTTCAATAATATAAATAGAAATTTATAAATTACTGACCTATCACTCTATACCAAATTGGCCACTGAAATGTATAAGTTTTGTATATATTTGTCAACTCTTTACTTTCACTTTGGATGCCAACTTCTTAGTAATTTGTTTGGCCTTATATACATATTTCACCTGCAAATATGATTCAGCAACTGCCTTAATTAACTAATTCAAGTGATTATCAGTCGTACATGTGGCCAGCTAAAGTAGAAAATATGTATTTGTGGGCATAATATATTAACACTGATATTATTATTTTGCTACAATCTACCCTCTCCAAAGTGGTGCTGGACCCTCTTTCCCTAAACAGTTTTTCTGATGTAATACATATATCCATTACATCATCAGATGGATACACCAAGTTTACTCTGTCTTTAAGTTTTACCAAGGAAAGAATATGTTTATCAGTCTTGTCTGAGTTTAGGGCAACAATGTATGGTTCACAATACAAGGACTTCATTAACATATATATCAAATCCTGCTATATACAAAACTATCTTATTTGTACACTTTGAGAGATGAGACTGACTTGGAATATACATGTATTCCTCTGACTCTTCATTAACAGAATCAGATAATATCCTACTTTTCAGAACAGAGTCATTGATTACCTAAAGAGAAATATTATTTTTAATATTTCTATATAATTGGAATAATATATAATTGGAACAGAATCCAATGGTATGCATTTCCTTGGAATAATAGGCATGGCTAAGTAACCGATCATCCTAACTAGGGAGGCAAAATGAATAATGCAATATTTAATGATACATGTAATGCCAATTACAGTTACACTGGGAAGGAAGCCAACTCTTATACTGTATATGTCATGAAGTCGGAAAAAGAAAAATAACTGAATTATTGTTGTATATTCAAAACCATGACATTTTCAACCTTAGTGATGGGTTGGTGATGGGTCTCGCAAACGTAATCCCTTAATGAACTTCCTAATTGATAAATCGGTCCCTCCCTAAGTAACACACAAACACAGCCGTTTATTAATTTGTTTGGTGACCCTCCCTCACACGTAAACATATTTTACCACACCCAGATTGTACACACACATACACAAGCACACGCACACACACACACACGCATAGACATACACATGACATACTTTGATAACTGCATAAAAAGGAACTGCTTTACTGTATAATATGTTATTTCTTCACTCTGTCCTGACCACTGAAGATAGTGGTAGTGTTCACCCAAACTGTTTAGTGACTATATATATCATTGTCTGCAGAATGTATGAATTAATCACCTTTTGGGTGACATAAGTCATGGCCAGATTAATAATTAAGGAGCGGCTGGCGAGCTTCTTGCCAATCCCAATGTGGCTGACCTGACCTCACTTTTCTGACCGCGGGTCGTCTCCTCCTATTCTAGCTCCATGGTACCGACCCATGAGACACATTAGTTTGGGCCCTTTATTCCCTCGTGACTTGAGGTTCTTCGACCCTCATATTCCGCCGCTACAGGAGTGAGGGATCTAGGGGCGGCCTCCGTGCAGCGGGGAACCTGACGTGGCACCTGGCGCTGTTGTATACGTTATCAGCCTCGCGCAGCTGCCGCTGCATGACAGCTGACGAGCACGTGACCAGACTGTGGATAGAATAATTTCACATACAAGAGTTTAAGTACACACACTTCTGACACTCAGGGGAACGTTTGTCAACCTCTCCAAGCCTCTGAGGTGGGCTATCCCGTGGCTGCGTTAGGATACCACCGTCTGTTGTCTGCATACATATCTCTTTCAGCCTGGGGACGTATGTAGGTATTATCTTATGCTAATATTAATCTTATGCTAATATTAATCCGACGTTATTTATAAATCTAGATTATCCTTTGAATTGTTCGTTAAAAACGACAACCACGAAACATTCTAGAGAACCTAGAGGTATTTGCTGCAGTAAAACACTCAGTTTACCATTCAAATTATTGTGCTCGTAATCTAAGATGAATTGTATGATTACTATCTCGACTAACTTGTAAAGAAGAGACACCACCGACGGAGAACAGATTTGGGTCCAAGCTGTCAAAACATTTCAGTGAAGTCAGTAAATCTATGAAATGTTTATACAGCTTAGGCTGGCGTGGGTTACATGGTCACTTCACTTAGTGCTTGGTGTTTCCGGAGAAAACGTAAATAAGCTACTGTGTGCCTGTTCCAAGTGTGTGTGTGTGTGCGTGCCTCCTCGTGCGCACTTGTTTGTATTTTGTCTTCCTTCCTTGTGTAGTTGAGTGTGAGTGCGTGCAGACGTCTTCGCTCATTCTCTTCCTTGGCTCACTTGTCTGTTTCACTTCTGTAGTTCGCTCATCTCATAACATTACTCATAGCATACTGTACTTCACTCCCTCCCTCTAAGGTCACTCACCGCTGCAGTTCATTCCCTTCCTCTCCTTTCGTTACCACTGTCCACTTCCTGGTGTGGTAGTAACACGATCAGTCACGGGAAACTCATTCTCGGCGTCTTACCTAATCAGTACTTCAGTTCACGGGTCTGGGCATTTGTAGAAACTTCATTACATGTTTATGAGACTACATCGTCTATAGGTCTCTGTGAATCTACTGCATGTGTATTTTCTTATATAATTTAGAGTGTATTTGATTATATGCCCCGCTCTCAGTTCCTTTTACATGCAAGGGGTGGTCTGTTGCTTTTCTTTGCTTGTGCTTGTACTGTACTTGAGTGTATGTGTGTGTGTGTGTGTGTGTGTGTGTGTGTGTGTGTGTGTGTGTGTACGGAATGTCAATCAACCTTGTAGGCGAAACACAACCCATTAAACAAAATATTTGAAGTCCTTACACGTAACTCGAAAGTGATTCCTCGAATAGGAATGCAGGTTGTTAAGGCTTTTCTTTGTTTTTGTTTCAGTGTACGCTAAACAAAATAGATGTTAGTCTAGTGTGACTCTTTTAATTGTTGAATCTCAGAGCGTTGTTTACCTGAGTCTAGAATGCAAATAATAGCAACGTTTTAGCTTTAGAGAATAATAAAAATAATGTTCATCTTTGAAAGGGTATTAATCCCAGAATGTTAAATGAATTGCGATATATTATTACCGGCAAATCAAAAGTTGTATATTGGTATTGGTTGTGCAACAAAGCATCTCTTCTCTTCTGAGGGCCTTGTATTATGGCATTGCAAATTGAAATTATAAGCATATAATATATATTTACGAAATCTTAACCCTCATCAGTTAAACCATTTAATCCGGCGATATATATAATATGGGATGACATTTTAACCCCTCCATACTAAACCAGAACGTAACCCTAACGTATAACATAAGAATAAGGAAGGTTTGTTGTGACACGTGACTCTGGGAGGAGGGAAAGAATAGCATTGTTGACTGGACGGTATTTCCTGCCGGGTCTTTGTTGTGTATACCGATGAAAACTAAGTTGTCTTTCCTCTTTCCTTTCAATACTTACTTATCTTGATTGTCTGAGTAGGTTTTATTAGAATATGATAGAAGGGAAGGGAGAGGGGAAAGAGAGAGAGAGGGAAGGAGTCAAGAAAATAGACTGAGGCAAGAGGAGAACAATTTCGGTGAGGGGAAAGAGAGAGAGGGAAGGAGGCAAGAGGGGCAATGAGAGTATAGGGGAATGTACTGTGGAAGAAGGTTAGGAAAGGAATAGAATGAAAGAACGAGAGGGAGAGTGTTGGGGGACAAAACAAAGGGGTAGCAGTGAGTAAGGGAGGGAGTAAAGGAGGGAGTAAGGGAGAGAGGGATAGACTGAGAACCAAGGAGGGGGTCACCATTGGGAAGAGGAAGGTGGTGGTGGTATTGGGGGGAGGGAGTGGGTGGGGGGGAGTGGTGGTGGTGGGGGGAGTGGTGGCAGGTGTTGGGGCACGTGTGGAGTTAGACAGGTGTTGTTGTGCACGTGGCAGCTGGCCCAGGTAACCGTCCCAACACGCAGCACGTGCCCCACCTGCCTTTACCCCCCCTTCCTGACCCCCTTCTCCCTTTTCCTCTTCCTCCCCGCCTCCTCCCCTTCCCACCTTCCTGCCCCCTCCTCTCTTTGCCCTTCCTGCCCCAACCCGGTAAATTATAGAGATGTTTGGTGGGGAGGGAAAACACACACACACACACACACACACACACACACACACACACACACACACACACACACACACACACACACACACACACACACACACACACACACACACACACACACACACACACACACACACACACACAGAATAAGAGAGAAAGAGAGAATACATACATATGCAGATACATATACTGTACGACATGATGCATTTACACCTACTAACCCATATTACCGTGTTGTGTGTCTGTTCCCTAGTGATGGGATAATGGCTTCAGTTAGGAATTTTTTTAATGAACCAGAGTTGATGTATGTTTCCTGTAACTTGAGTAAATTTTCGAATGCACAAAAAAAATATTATTATGAATTATGCAAAATGGTATGAATATGGATACTGTATATATATATGCCTTTATAATCTATTTGCCTATACTAATATATTTCAATCTTCCTTTCAGAATTGGGCCATCATTCACAACATCACATCACATCAGGTAATTATTCCCAACCATGAATTTTGTTTTGGGTTTCTGTTGGCGTCGTTGTGATGCTGACAGTGTTGGTTTATTATGATGAGTGAAAAACTATTGTGTGCTAATGTGTTGTCATTATTATATGCTAATCAGTTTTTATATAATTATGAACGTCAATGTCACTGCTGTGTTTATAGTTACGTCTTTAAAGGTGGTAATTCTTTTTTTTTTTTGTTACATTGGAGTGCCTTGATTCCTCCAGAGTATACAAGAAAACAGGACCAGAAGAGTAAATAATGGTGTTCTGTTGCTTGGAATAATTTGGAGGATTCAGTTACTTCAGAATTACCAACACAAAACTACCCCCTTATAAATTTAGATCAGGGACATTTTAGAGTTTCATACGAATAATAATTGATGAAAATTATTGTTCGGTGACCAGCATTTATGACCCGGCTTGTATTACACTTACTTGCCTCCGAGATAAAGTATAAGGAACAGAAGATATAAAGTATAAGGAACAGAAGAGATAAAGTATAAGGAACAGAAGAGATAAAGTATAAGGAACAGAACACAGACTAAGGGAAACACACAGTGACTCAAATACAGTACAGGTGGGAGGGAATGTTTCTATGATATTATGTGTTTAGTCAAGCAGATACACAAATACATAAAAATTAGACGAAATATAGACGGAAAGCTTTGATGATTTATATATTCAGATACATAAATAAATAAGAATTAAACTAAATATAGACTAAAAGCTTCGGTGATTTAAATATTCACACACACATACATACACACATACACACACACCTGCGCATATTAAGCACTTATCTGCTGTAATATACGGGAGTTTATTATGTTCACGTGTTTCTTTACATATTATACAGACACACACCCAGACACACACCTGCACACCAACATTGCAAGTCGTGTACAAAATTCATGTGGCTTTCATCAGTGTTGGCCAAAGTTTTGTTTTTCGGGTTTGTTGTTGTTAGTGTTTGTTTTTTATTCGTCTGATGGCTTGTTAAAACTTTCTTTGAGATTAAATTATATCCTGACAACTAATACGTTATTTTCAAGCAGAACGAATAAAGATCTAGGCGCTGTACATTATAATTTCGTTAAAATATGGACCTTTTATAAGACTGCAAGCTTTCTCCAGAAGTGAGGACAGTAGTGGATCCTCGTCACCAAATTGTTGTGAAAGTCTAAGGGAAATGTCACCAATATTTCAACCTCGTCATTAACATTATTCGACATAAAAATATTAAGAGAAATCCTGGATCTTTATCTATATCCGGATCACTCCTAAAATTTAATCACTTGTTCTCAGGCACAACTTTGGGATTTAAATTATTATATAAATAAATAAATAAATAAAATTCCACACACAACTTTAGTAAAAAAAATAGGTGGACAAAGAAACAAACAGATCAAACCAATCCAAGAATTTCCCATCAGGTGTAATAACAACCCCATATTGGTAAATGGTATAGCTTTGATAGGGAATGTTATGTTATGGAGCCTGTGATGAATTCGACATTTTCCAGGTAAACTCCTCCTAACTATGCCAAAGAACGAGTGATTTGGACCATACTGAATCAAAATATTTCGTAATCCACATTTGGAGGATTCGTTAGTCTCCAGTTCTCACACAAAAACAACAACCCAGATCCCTTACCCTTTATTCTTTGACACGGATGACTCACCTGTGCCACGTAGCAGCTCCTTCATGCACGGATACTCACCAGTGTCTCGGAAATCAGACATTTAATGCACTCACGTTGACTGATGTGACTCACCACCTCGGTATATATGTTGTACACACTAGACACATGACACACGTGACACACAACTCTCCGATACCACACACACACACATACATGACACACGTGACACACAACTCTCCGATACCACATGCACATACACACACACACACACACACACACAGGCGTGATCCAATAATTGTATCCAGGTCCTGTTCAAATGTCAAAACACTTTATACAACACTAAACAACTTGCACTGATTTTTTCCTGCCTTAAATTAGAAGTTTGTCAAATGTTTCGTAGCAGGTATGGATAAATATTTTGGCTTGTGACTGTACACACACTCGTACATATACTGTACACACACACATTAGCACATACTAAACACACGCAAATTTTCAGGTAGAGTCTATATTATTTTTACTTTGATCGGCGAAAAACTAAAATAAATAACAAATATATGAGTCAAAAGTGCACTTGTATTAGTCGCTTTAGGGCCACGTGTAAGGGATGTTATAACCAATACGATGGCTCTATAGGCACTGCTTGGAGCTATGGTACCGTCAGCAATCGTTCTTTACTTAAACCAGTGATTCTTCTTGCTTACGGCTCTCACACACTCACGTAAGACACAACGTTACACAAGCTGGGCTGAGTAAAAGGCGGCCGGCCCCAGGAGACTTCAACCCTTACGACAACAGTACACTGAGGCTATAGGTCGCGGTGGTCCTCCTCCTGGCAGTAATTTTGGTTCATAAATAAAACTCTGCGACCCTGGTGGCAATTGCAAGTCTTAGCTCCCCTTAGCTTTGATCTGGGACTTTGATGTACTCCTTTTGATACTCCTTACTCACTCCTAAAGGAATTCAAACCAGTGCTGATAATAAAATCCACAAACCGTGTGTGTTGGCCTCTGTTAACTAATTCAGGTTTTGATGTATAATTGTAAGGTATCGTACTGTACATATTTTAATCACTAACATCCTCATCTCACCTCCTCCAGCTGTCGGACGGTGTAGGTAGTGACTGTCTTCCACCTCTGGCAGGGAGAGACATTCCTCAGAGATTATCGCAAATGTTTACAAATGTTTACAAAATTCCACGACTTGGATGACTGATAGGTGATAATACTGGGCTTATGGGTGTGATTTCTACCTCTCGTGCCGGGGAGGGGCGAATTACGACAGCGTTTAATGGCCTTGAATATTCACTGGTATTTCTTTCCCATTTCTGTTCTTACCCTTGGATGGTGTATGTGTGTAGGTGTTGTTAATGATGAAGCTTTGGTTGAGGTTTATATTTTCACCCTCTCTTATTTAACTTTGTTTCATCTTCGCTGCCTAATTTCCTCTTCTTTGTTCTTTTATCAAATGTACTACCCTTTCTCTTTTCACTTTCTTTCGTCATTACCACTCCTTTCCTCTTCTTCCTCCTCCTTCTTTATTAGGGTTGCTACCTTCCCCCACCTCTCTTTCCTTACTTTCTTCCACTCGTGCTGTCTCATCTTCCCACTTTTCCTGTCTCCTCGTTTCCTTGCTCCTCTTTACCATCCAGAACCACTTTATCCAACCATCCGTTCCACTTCCTTCTCTATAGTCCACGTTTTACTTCTTACATAAACTCTCTCAATGGTCAGGTCCCTCCCTCTCTCTGCTCTTCTTACAACTTATTTTCCCCCTTTTTTTTCTATAGCTAAAAATTCCTTCTCTTATCTCCAGTCCATTACCCCAGTCTCCCAGCCCCTCTCTCACTCATTATATTTTACCCATTTCCTTCTTTCCTGCTCCTCCTCCTATCCTCTCTGTGGGATGATGAGGCAGGTGTGAACTTCAGCTGTCCTCCCCTCCACCCTACCCACTCCTCCCTCTTCCTACCTTCTTTACCTTTATTTCTCCCCTCTCCCTCCTCCTCTACCTGCTCCTCCCCCATCCCCACCACCACCATCACCACCAAATTCACTTTCATTCTTCCACTATATAGTCCTCTACTTTTCCTACTCACTCCTCTCTTCTCTCCTACGTTCCTCTCCTCTCTCTCCTCTCCTTCGTTCCTCTCCTCTCTCTCCTCTCCTTCGTTCCCCTCCTCTCTCTCCTCTCCATCGTTCCCCTCCTCTCTCTCCTCTCCTTCGTTCCTCTCATCTCTCTCCTTTCCATCGTTCCCCTCCTCTCTCTCCTCTCCTTCGTTCCCCTCCTCTCTCTCCTCTCCTTCGTTCCTCTCATCTCTCTCCTTTCCATCGTTCCTCTCCTCTCTCTCCTTTCCATCGTTCCCCTCCTCTCTCTCCTCTCCTTCGTTCCCTTCCTCTCTCTCATCTAGTGTCTCATATGCCTCTACCTTCCTTCACATCCTCCCTGGCCACCCGTCTCTTTATCTGTTCTCGCTGTCTGTCATCCGCCTCTTCCCTCACATTGCCTCCACTCTGTCTCCACCCACCACCAGCGTTTCCTCATCTGCCTCGTCACCATCTCCCCTCCCTCCCTCACCTCTATCCAATCCCTCAACCTTTTCTCCTCCCTCACCTCTATCCAATCCCCAACTTCTTTTTTCTCCTCCCTCATCCCTTTCCAATCCCTCATCATTTTCTCCTCCCTCATCCCTTTCCAATCCTCCACTTCTTTTTTCTCTTCCCTCACTCCTTTCCCCTTCCTCAACCCCTTCTCACTTTTCCCTTGATATCTCGTTCACATTCCCTCACTTATCCTACATTCCTTCAGTTCACTTTCCCCAAACACACAATCCTACAAATTCTCTTCCTTTTTTTATTTCCTAACCCCTCACCTGGCTGCTACAACAAGTTCTCTCACCTGTCCATCACCTGTCCATCACCTACTCCATACCTTTTTGTCATTTGAAATTGAATTGTTAGTTTAAAAAATAATTGCTAGTAAAATATTAGCAAGAAAATAATAGAGTTCCTCTGTACTGTACATTATACTTGCAGTAATGAAAACAGATAATAATTACGAGTATGAAGAAATATAGCAATGTGGTTTTCTTATCAGGTGTAGCTTTTACATAAGAAGTAATTGAATGTATGATAATTATACAGCTTGTACTGAATAATTATAAGGGGGTAAAATACTTGTACTTAAATTAATATAGAAATATTTAGAATGGTGTAAGTTTTGAATATAATACGAAGTCAATGGAATGAAGATAAAAGAGAAGATAAAATGTAATCTGCATTTAATAGAAAATAAAGTTAATAGGTTAAAGGGGTGCTGGAGTAGGGGACAGGTTTGGGGGGGAAGTTTGTGGGCTGCGGGAATAGGGGGACAGGCTTTGGGGGAGGTAGAAAGCCTGTCCCCTATTCCTGCACCACCCTAATCTTCCAAGCCTGTCCCCCTATTCCCGCACCCCCTTAAAGGTATTGTACATGGTAATTGGAACACAGCTCTTGTCGTTACTGTGTGTGTGTGTGTGTGTGTGTGTGAATGAGTGTGCATGGCTTGTGTGTAAATGAGTGTGTGTGTATGTATGTCTGCGTGCGTCTAGGTGTGTGGTCTGTGCCTCAAGGTGCGTGTGTGGTCTGCGTGTGAATAGGTGTGCGTGCGTGCCGGTGTGTGTGTGTGTAAGTATAGAGTTTAGTTTTTTTTTTTTTGTGTGTGTGTGTGCAAAGAAGAAAATCTAGCAGGCACGAAGAAAATATACAAGGAGACGAAGGGGGGAATGGCTAGGGTCTGAAGGGGCGCCCAAACTCTCAAAGTACTGCCTACATTTCCTCTGGCTATACGAGACCAATGAGCGTCCCTATACCCAAGATCCAGATACACCTATACCTACAGCTGTCCAGTATATATAAGTTAACCATCCCGAGGGCTACCCAGGGTTGTCTATGTAGGGGGAGTTCAGAATAATAATAATTAGCCGGCCACGTGGTCTATCAGCCAGCCAGCCAGTCAGTTATAGAGCCCCGTCACTTCCTTCCTCCTCTCCTTCCTTTCTTTAGGTATCTCTTGTTTCCTTCCCTCTGTGCTCTGGTCTTTCTCTCTTCTCCCGTTTCTCCCTACCTTTCTCTCTTCTCCCCCCGTCTCTCCCTACCTTTCTCTCTTCCATTTCTCTCTAAACTTTCTCTCTTTCATTTCTATCTACCTTTTCTCTCTTTTCCCATTCCTTTCTCTTCTTCCATTTCTCTCTCTATGTATACCCTTTCTCTCTTCTACCTGCCTATCTGCCTGCCTCCCTACCTGCCTGATATTCCTGAGTGCCTGTCTGCCTACCTGCCTGATATTCCTGAGTGCCTGTGTGCCTGCCTGCCTGCCTGCCTGACCTACCTAGACACAAACAGGCTTGGGTCAGGTTACACCAAGGCCGTCTGGAGCAACAGGTCGCATATTTTCACTTTTTTCTGCCTTTACCTTCACACTCGTAGTCTCTCTTTTCACTCATACATTTTCACAATCTTGTCTGCGCAGTATAAACTATATACATATTATTCACCACACACTTCAAATCTCATACACATCACTTTGTTCCTCACATTACAAATTATAATGTTTTTTTGCCAATTTTCCTTATGCTGTTTACTCACTCCCTTTTGTCTTCTTTTACTCCTCACCTCTAATTAATCTCTATTGCTTTTATTGTAGGGAGAATCAGTGGTCACGAACAAGTTGACATATACCTCAGTCTCGTCGTCTCTTTAAAATTAAATATTTACTCCTCATAAAATTTCCCCTCTCATCATCATCTCCTTTCCTTCTCCATTGTTTGTTTGTTTGAAGAGGGTCAGATGTAGCTGTGGTTTCGGTCGTGTATATATATAACATAAATCAATCTGCATGATAACTTGGTACTGTCAGTGTATATAGGAGGAATATGCTGTGGTCAGTTGTCATTATAATATTATCTATCAGCCTCGCTTTGACCACCACCTTCTCCTCCTCCTCCTCCTCCTCCTCCTCCTCCTCCTCCTCCTCTTACCAACCTTCTCCCGACCCCGACTTTCTCTGACCTCTGTCGCAAGGCATTCATAGGTGTACATACATACATACCTGACGTGTGTTGCTCGAGCTGCCGTCTCACATTCCATAACACACACATACACACACACACAATCGTATACAGTACACATACAACAAACGTACAATACACACAAACACACACACACACACACACACACACACACACACACACACACACACACACACACACACACACACACACACACACACACACACACACACACACACACACACACACACACACATACTCCTACTTACGGTCGAGCTATTACACGCACAAACAAAGTGCATTATATACTGTACATACATACCGGTACGTGCACATATACATGCATACATGGATATATACAAACACGAATACTTCTCTATATTGATGTTTTATACTCATTTACTGTACGAATTTTTCTTCTGGGACATCATGTATAATTCACACATATATACAGTACACACTAGAAATAAATAAATAGTATAGTTATAACTGCATTTCAGATATGGTGCTTAAAATAATGTGTAGTCTAGTAACTCACATACAGTAAAAGTTCTCTGTGTACAGGGATGAAACACATAACAAACAAAGTAATACCGGTTTGTGGATTACAGTATAATTTTAACAAGTCCACAGTATTATCGTAACGTTAATTAATGCATAGTAACATGTTCACAGTAATATCGTAACGTTAATTAATACATATAACATGTTCACAGTCATATCGTAACGTTAATTAATACATAGTAACATGTTCACAGTAATATCCACTCCCATTTGAATGTAGAAATGTAGAATAAAATCGAAAAACTTATGAGAGTGAGGACGTGGGTGTGAGGCAAAAGGAGAATGAAAGTAAGGGGTGTGTGTGAGAGGGGGGTGAGGTTTGGAAGGGAAGAGTGAGAGCAAGGGTTAGTGAGAGGCGTGGTAAGGGAGGGTTAGAGTGATGGACGGGGTTAGGGAGGGAGGGTGGGATGGGCGGGGTTAGGGAGGGTGGGATGGGCGGGGTTAGGGAGGGTGGGAGGGTAGGATGGGCGGGGTTAGGGAGGGAGGGATGGGCGGGTGTGTGACAGGTGATGTTTGGTGGGTGTTGACCGGGGAGGGAAATAGAGGAAGGGAGGAGGGGGTTAGAAGGGAAGGGGGTGAGGGGGGGGGGTACGGTGGTAAGAAGGAGGTAGGGGGGGAGGTAGGAAGGAAGAGGGTGAAGGGACGGATGAAAGCAACGGCGATAGAGAGAGAGAGAGAGAGAGAGAGAGAAAGAGAGAGAGAGAGAGTGGGGTGGTTGGGATGGCAAACATGGTAGGCCACTGGAGATTGCAGAAGTCTTTAGATACTGTAAAACATAGTAGCTTTACTGGTATATATTTGTCCAGTATACGAGAGGGTAAGAAGTACCGCTGTGGTCCTCTGTTTGGGCTTTGTTTATCTTTGAACAATGTGGGACAGTGTCGTGAGGTTCTTGAATTCTATTACATGAAATTGTGGGATGAGTTCAGGTGTATTACTGGATGGTGGGATGTGTTGTTATAACTGTAGGGCGTTGTGGATATGGTGTGTAATGTGAGGGGTAATGTGTGGTGTTCTATTGTATTTTTGTAGTGTAGTTTTGTGTGTAGTGTCTGATGTGTTATACTGTAATGTACATTGTGAGGTGAGGTGATTTCCACAGTATATTGGTACAGAGCTCCTGAGGAAAAATGCTCAACTCTGTAATGCCCTGAAATGCTTCAAGTAAATTGTGGTAGTGATGTTACACCTTGAGCCAGGTAGCGCCTGAGTTCCCTCAGTCCCTCTGGTGTGGTGGTGGTTGAGTGGTTGGTTGCTCCCCAACCCCCCCTCCTCTTTTCCTCCTTTCCCCCCCTACCACCACCTGCCCTCCCAGGCGTCCCCCGGATGTCGTACTTCCGGTCCCCCGCCCCCCGCGCCTCGCCGCCCGCCGGTGGGTCCCGCGGCCGCCTTGCTCCTGCCATCTCAGTCCCGAGCAGACCGTGGTGGCGTACACACCCCGCGCGCAGTTCTGCCCTGGCTGCCCCTCACACGCGGACACACACATCCCGCGCGCTCTCATGCCCAGTCTACGTGCCCCGGTCGCTACACTGCAAGGTTACCAGACTCTGAACTCCTTCTCTGTGTGAGCGGGTGGCGTGCATGTCATTGTAGGTGGCAGACGTCAACCTGTTGCGCCTCTCTGACTCACGACAAACAGCGAAGGACAAAGCCATTATCCTGTGCAGGCGAGTGTCTCGTTGTGGCATGGTTGAGGCGAAAGTTGGGGGTTCATGCCTGTGGCCACAGAAATATCCCCAGGAAGTGGGAGAGGTGCGCCAGGAACTCAACCCAACTGCTTCGTGACATATTGTATCTTGGATGAATCACTCCAGGAAAAAAAATGTTCTGTACGAGTACAAAGAGATCCTTCCTCCAGTCTAGTCAGCTGGATCACACAGTCTCTTGTGCCAATATCAAAGTCACGAAGCCGCCACCGTCAGGAAAACATACACACAGCAACATTGACGACGACGGGGCCACTAGAAGCACTTAGACTCCGCGGCCGCCAGACAGAGGTTTGTCACCCAGAATGGCACTGGAAGAATTCACGGGGTGTATCCTTGTCTCCGTGATTTCCCGGTGCCAATCAGGGAGGCAAACACGTTCAACACTGAAGATCTATCTAGTGTATAAGAAATTACTCAGGACAGATTCCTATTTTTACGGTGGCAGGTTCGAATCCTGACGAGACTGTCGTAATTTTTTACAAAGTACATAATCCGTCGTTGTATATTGTTTGCCTAAACCATGAATATAGGGAATGAAGATTTATAAATCAGCTAAGTCTTGTGTTAGCAGAGAGTTCTAGAAGTGGAGTGTCACTAGGAATAAGTTTTGAAAGTGCTGTGATGGTAGGGAGTTCTGAGCATGGAGTGAGTTAGGACAAGGAGTTGGAGTTGCTGTAGGGGTTCTGGAAGGAGGAAAGTAGGGAGGTTTGGGCGTGGAGCGACATAAGGGAGTTGGTGAAGTGGGATGAATGGGAGAGGTGTGGAGACAGTGGGAGATTTCAACGGTGAGGAGAGTGAAGTAGTGATCCACACCAGCCAGAATACAATGGCTATATTATAGTATCTTGTTTGTTGTAATCTAATATGTGTGTTGTATATTTATTATTGGATTATGAGACATGTTTTATGTCTGGAACTATGAAAAGGTTTGACTGGAAAATTTCCTTTGTTAGAACACAACTTTTGATGCGTTGTGTGAAATTTATTGAAGTACACCACTATACTCGTGTCAGTTTTTTGGAAGCTTCATTGTGCATTTAAATGCAATATCCATACATTTTATTCACCTATACGGTAATTTGCTGTAGAAAGGAATATTTCCTGATTACCAGAAGATGAATATACGTCTTAGAATTGATCCATCGTGATCAGAGTTGGTAACGAATATGTTGTCTTCATTTACTAGTATTGTATTGAATTGTATGTTATCCAGTATAAAATATATTTTGAAAATATGAGGTCTTGACCGGTTTATAGTGTATATTCAAATGGTGTTCCATTAAATACAAGTTAGAATTTCATCTTAGTAAACACATAACATGAGTCATACTAACCGTCTTTGAAATATTTCTTTTAACAATTTTTTTTACGCAACGAGTAAACAAAACAAAAAACTTGGGAACCAAACAATATTATTTTCTCATTTATGGAGGTGTGTGTGTAGAGTACAAAGATGGTGACCTGCATTGGCGTCACGATCTTCCCAAATATTACTCTTATCGTTAGTGTTCACTCCAACACTCACATCTTGTGTTGAAGCTTTAAGGTGTTGGACTGAAAACTGCTGGAGGAAGTAAAGGGCTGACCAGGACACTCTCAAGCTTAGCTACCCTACATGTGGCGTCTTTCTGTTGTTTGTTTCAATGAATTTAGTTCTCAGCTTCCTAAGTATTTATATAAATAACATCCATCTACTGTAGAAAGTCTCAGTGCTTGGTAGCATTTCATTAGTCAAGCCTCTGAAGGGCGAGCCTGGGAGAGTTGAGGAGGTGCTGTAATATTATCGTATCTCTCAGAGCCAATATAGAAAAATATTGTCAGGTAACATGGGTTTATTGTAGGTTAGATGAGAGTTGTGTTGAGGTAGTGTTCGCTGCCCCAGTATGAGATTATGACGGTCGGGACTATAATATTATTCATCTTGTACTTTTTTTTTTTTTTTATGTGTAGCTAACATTAAGATTATTGTCATGTCTTGTAACGAACTCTTTTCAATAAAACCAATGAAGAATACGTGGTGTCTATATATCGCCAATATACTACTCTACTGATTAATGATACTTACTTTCTTCACTCACATTCCTGCATCAATCATCAAGTTACTCGATTACAGATAACAGCAATAATTTCCATCGTTGTTAAGCATGTTTAATATATTTATAACCAAACTATGCGATGCAATCAAAGAATCGCTGAACACACTTTAATATTAATTTCTTGTGATACCTACATAGAAATTGACTCAGAACTTAGCACTTCATCTCATGGGACTGATGTGAAATTCTTATACTGTAAACACTGGCCATGGTAGAAAAGAATAACAATAATCAATCTATCAAAACAAATATTCTGAGTTGCAGGAAGAGACAAACTTCTGTTTTTAACCTCCCATATGAATTGCTTAACTAGACTATATATGTGTGTGTGTGTGTTAGAGAGAGAGAGAGAGAGAGAGAGAGAGAGAGAGAGAGAAGTGGAGTGAAGGATAAAAACCTGGAGGTGTGCAGTCATGGGCACCAGCATCCGGGGGGGGGGGGGGAGTGGGCAGGGCAGGGCAGGGCAGGCCAAGCGTGACTCTCACACCCACTCTGCAGACCGTCCACCCGCCGCCCACACACACCCACTCACCCACCCAGCCACCAAGCAAGCCTTCTACTCTCTCACACACCCACTAATGTATTTCTTCACACCCACTCTATTTAACTCCTCTCCACCACACCATTCTCACTCACACACACTCTTCCTTCACCCCAACACCAACTAGAATCACGTATATATTTCCTTCATCCTCCTTCCTCCGTTTTGAATTCGGATTTGCTTTGTTTTGAAATGCATGTGTCCTCTCTAACCTTTAAATGCAAAAAAAAAAAAAAAATAGAGGATGGAGGATGACCAAGGCCAACCTAATTAAGCCATGGCAGGGGAATGAGGAAAATGTGACACTGTGGTTTCCGATTACCGTAAACCCCTTGTTCTACCACCCACCTCTCTCTCTCTCTCTCTCTCTCTCTCTCTCTCTCTCTCTCTCTCTCTCTCTCTCTCTCTCTCTAACTAAACAGAACTAGAGGGGAGAAAAAAAAACTAGTCCTTCTTGAGTGCAAGTAATATATTTATACAACTAGCAGGAAGCTCGTATCCCCTTATTTTGAAAAGTGACGGCCGGCCCTCCATGGTGGATTCTTCATACTGTTATTGTAGGGAAGGACGGAACCTCTCGCCATACACGTCCCCATCTGCCCTTATTTACGGCTCAATTATGGTGGTCGGATAATGTGGTCGTTTCTCTCCGTTACAACACGTATTAAGCAGGAGTTGTGGTGGGGTTGTGGGTGGCAGGTGGGCAAAGAGAGAGAGAGAGAGAGAGAGAGAGAGAGAGAGAGAGAGAGAGAGAGAGAGAAAGAGAGAGAGAGATAAGGGAGTGCATGATAGTGTTGAGAGAAGAGAGGGTGGGAACTTGGGAAGGTGGATGAGGGGGTGGTTATAGAGGAGAGAGAGAGGGAAGGTGGATGAGTGGGTGGTTATAGAGGAGAGAGAGAGGGAAGGTGGATGAGTGGGTGGTTTTAGAGGAGGACTGTGGGAGGGAAGGAAGGTGAGTTAGTGAGTTTACAGGGGAGCAGGGAAGGCAGTGTAGGGAGAGACTGAAAGAAGGGAGGGAAGGTTAGGTAAGGTGGGGTGGGGTGGGATGGGGCGGGGTGAAAAGCCATGCAACACTGACTTTACACCCCGTTACACTCTCATGTAGCTCTACCCTCACCTCTCTCTCTCTCTCTCTCTCTCTCTCTCTCTCTCTCTCTCTCTCTCTCTCTCTCTCTCCTGTATATAACCCTTTGTCCAAGCTCCATTGTCTTTGTTTTTTTTAGCAAGGTTAATTTTTGTCATTCCAACCACGATGTGTTTTTAAGTATCCTTCAGTTGTGGTGGTTGTGTGCATCACTCTTTATCCTCTTTCTTTTAATGAGAGAGAGAGAGAGAGAGAGAGAGAGAGAGAGAGAGAGAGAGAGAGAGAGAGAGAGAGAGAGAGAGAGAGAGAGAGAGAGAGAGAGAGAGAGAGAGAGAGAGAGAGAGACTTTTATCATGACTTCCTTCACACACATACACTTTTTTGTCTTCCCTTCGTAATTTTTAAGTGTGGCGGATATGTAAGGGGTCAGAGGAAGGCACTAACGGGTGGCTGCTGCTGGAGATGGCAGTGAGTGGATGGAGCAGATGATAATAATAATGTTAGTTAGTGGTGTAGGAAGGAGGTGCCAGTCATGGAAAAGTGTGGCCAGAGAACTCGAGGTGGTAGTGGTATAGTGATGGTAAAGGTGGTGGTAGTGGTGGTGAAGGTAGTAGTGGTGGTGGTGGTGGTGTTGGTGAAGGTGGTAGTGGTGGTGGTGTTGGAGGAGGTCGAGTGGTGGAGGTGGAGTTAGCTATAGTTGTGGTGAGGGTGATTTAGTGTTGGTGATGATGGTGGTGGTGGGTGAGTGAGTGGTGTTGGCAGTGGGTGTTAGTGGTTGCTGCTGCTGGTGGATATATTAAGTACTCAGCATCAAGCCAAAAAAAAACTATGAAGTTATTACCCTTGTCAAATTTGTACTTAGGGGCCTTAATAAAATAATAAACTACTTGCGCCTCCCAGCTAGTGGGTTGAACCTATCTGTCTCGCTAATAATACCTAATAATGTAATGTTGCCGTGTGACGCATTGCAACATGGACCGAAGGCAACAAATGCAAGTGATGTAAATGGAAGAAAGGTGCAAGCAAGGGAGGTAGGAAATATTCAGATGTACCCCCTCCTTCTCCTCCTCCTTGTCCTATTTATCCTACACCTCCTCCTCCTCTTCCTCCGCCACTATTTTATTTACTACTCCTAGCCTTCGTTTTTTTTGTTTTTACTATACTTGCCCTCATTCTAGTAGATAAATTAGAATAGCTTAATTATACAATCGCCAAGTACCATTACTCGTGTTGCTGTTTGAGAGTTCTAATGTATTCCCGTGTTTATTTCTCGTCGTCTACCACCTTTCTCTCCTTCCCCTCTTTCTACTTCTTCCCCTCTTCTCCTCCTCCTCGTTCCCTTCTTCTCTTCCCTCTCCCCTTTCTCCTCCTCCTCCTCCTCCTCCTTCTCCCTATTCTCCTCCCCCTTATCTCCCTTTCTCCTCCTCCTTTTCCCTCTTCTCCTTTTCCCTCTCCCCTTTCTCCTCCTCCTCCTCCTCCTTCTCCCTATTCTCCTCCCCCTTATCTCCCTTTCTCCTCCTCCTTTTCCCTCTTCTCCTCCTCTTCTCCTCCTCCTCCTCCTCCTCCTCCTGCCCCTCCCTCGCGATAACTATTTCTTGAAAAGCCCCGAGCGGAACGTCGGGCCACTGGACTGGAACGTTAACCAGCTCACCCTAATTTAATCGGGACTCTTCTAAAGGCTGAGCCGGAATATATCGGTGCTGGGTAAATTCGATCGGTGCTTTGGAATTATTGTCTGGGTATCGGACGAAGGGGAGGGTAAGGTGTTAACAGAGAAAGGTTTATGGACGCCTTGGTGTTATATCGAAAAAAAAAAAAAAAAAAAAAAAATGAGTTCTGCATCAAAGAATGGAGTGGGTTATACTTTATGTTGAAGGTAGGAATAGATTCTTCTGTATAGCGAAGGAATTAATGAGGCTGATATGGAAGAAAATTGTTGAAACTATATACTAAATACAAGGAATAGTTAAGATCATAGATAACACTTTCTGGCTAGTCAAAATTAGTATGTGGATATCCTATATATAAAAAAATTCACTAATTGCGAAAACCAGAATGTATTTACGTCTGTTCCAAAACTAAGTATATATATATATATATTTATAATTATATACTTGCATACGGCGTCTGTTTGTTCCTCCGTTCATCCATCTGTTACTCCATCCAGTTATCTGTTCACCTACATGTCCCTTTGTACGTTCCTCCGTTCACCTGTCCCTTTGTCCGTTCGTAGGTCCGTTCATCCTTCTGTCAGCCCGAGTCCTCTCAACGAGTTAACAAGGAGAGAACATGTCAAAGGTTACCAAATATTTAGCTTGAGAAGTGTGCTGCTGGAGTGATGGTGACAGGACACTCTCATCTTTTTACAACCCCTTCTCTCCGTTTCTTATTTTGCCTTTCTGGAGCTTCATTTTTTTTTTTTTTTTAGATTTTCTTTTTAACTTCTTTGATCACCTCTTCTTTAAATTCTTGTGTGTGTATATTTTTGGTTACTTGTCCAAAGAATGAATGTAAAAGAATGCCTAGTCCAAAGAAGGTGATGAAGAGGAAGAGAGAAGTGATTCCAGGAAGGATGGAGGCTTGAGTCATGCTGGGATGGGGAGTGGAGGTGTGGAGGAGAGGGAGGCAGGTGTGGAGGAGGAAGAGGAAGGTGTGGAGGAGGAAGAGGAAGGTGTGGAGGAGGAAGAGGAAGGTGTGGAGGAGGAAGAGGAAGGTGTGGAGGGAGGCAGGTGTGGAGGAGGAAGAGGAAGGCATGGTGGAAGCTGAGAAAAAAAAATTATATGAAAGAGGAAAATAAAAAAGATGAAGTTTAATGTGGAGATTATAATTGTAGAGGAGATAAAGGAGGAAAGATGTGAAGCAGATGCCGAGACAGAGGGTGAAGGAATTGGTGAACAGAAGTGACAGGAAAAGAGTGGAGAGATATATACAGATTCCTCTAAACTTAGCTACAAAACACATCCTCTGCTCGTATCCTATGGCACTACTATAGTTTAATTCCCATGCACCCTAAGGAGGAATCATTAACCCTTAAACTCACTTACACCAGATGACCGACTCCTTTAAAAAAATGAGTTAGGAATAATATATGAGAAACTGTAGGAAGACAAAGAGATAATGATTATGTTAATAGCTAGGGTTGAAACGAGATGGGTCATAATGAGTGAAGTGGGAAGAATACGAGGAGGGATGGAGGTGGAGGGATGGAGGTGGAGGGATAGAGGTGGAGGGATGTGGTGTGGGTGGTGTGGTGTGGTGTGGATAAATGTGGGTAGTGTGGTGTGGTGTGGATAAATGTGGGTAGTGTGGTGTTGTGTTGTGTGGTATAGATAACAGTGGATGGTGTGGTGTGGTGTGGTGTGTATAAGAGTGGATAGTGTGAGTGTAACTGGGAGGGGCAGGGGCAGGGTCTGGAGTAGGGGTGACAGTAGGAGGTGCAGCAGTAGGGGTGGCAGGGGCAGCAGTAGGGGGAGGTCCTCAGCAGCACACCACCGATGAGAGCCCATCACTTGCCACCCGTCCTGATTTATTGCCGCCCCCGTCTGAGCCGCCCTCTGTGTGGCCCACTCGGAGGCACGGACGCTGGCCACACTCGATGAATTAACTCGTTTCCACTTTTTTATAGAGAAAGAATAG
Organism: Petrolisthes manimaculis; assembly: GCA_034508575.1. Taxonomy (NCBI): domain Eukaryota; kingdom Metazoa; phylum Arthropoda; class Malacostraca; order Decapoda; family Porcellanidae; genus Petrolisthes; species Petrolisthes manimaculis. Next base: position 10,170 of record JAWZYT010002208.1, on the reverse strand, counting down.
ATGGGTAAGATACAGGTGTTCGATTTTTTTTTTTTATGTACACACTTCTCGACAAATATTGCCTTGATGAAAGAACTATTTATACACAACCTGATATAATTTGCTATGTATGATCATAGTGACTTTATTTTATAGTGTTAATAAATGACCTCAAACATACCATATTATTTTATAGACATTTTATGTATTAAACCCCAATTAAACCCCAAATCACAAACTATATATTGAATGACTCAGGTCTATTATTAATGCACGGTAGAGCTGTAAACGTTGCTGCAGTTGTGATTTCCGTTGCTATGAGTGACATTTTCCGTCTCTGAGATGAACATTTTTTTTCGTATCCGATGAGGGACATTCCTGGAGCCTGGCTCACCACCTGCTCAGGAAGCTCCCTCCCCCGACCCCCACCCCCCACCCCCATCCTCTGTGTCCCGTCTTATTCCTCCTTACAAGGTGTTATAGGCTACTGTATCATATATGGGTAAGCTGCTTCCTTATGCCCTAGTGCATCTCTCATCCTGTATTCTTCTAAGTTATAAATAGAAAGTAAAAAACGATAAAAAAGTAAATGAAGCGAGAAAGAGTAAGAAAAGGTATATAGGCTATATAAAACATAAGTAATAGAAGACAAATCTGCCAAGTAAAAACATTATGTTGGTTATCCTTTAATAGTCATACTTCAAATGTATTATTGTTTGATCTCCAACTCTTTCTCTGTCACCTTCTTTATTCCTCCACCAATGTTTCTGCGAGGTCCAGTGAGAGTACCTGAAAGAAGCAGAAGAGATCCTAACCCCCTTCCCCCCTCCTTCAAACCCAGGTAAACTTTCCTCGGTGCTTAAACCTTCCTAAAACCCTTAAATCTCACGTCCTGTCTTATCTACCCTCCCACCACCCAGCGTCACCTGGTCCAACAGAAGGGGGGGGGGGGACGGGCTGGGTGGGGGGGTGAGGTGGGGTTGCTAGGAGATGGGTGGTTGGATTTACTAGTGAGTGGATGGGAGAGTGAGTAAGAGCGAGTGGGTATGTGAGTGTATGGGTGTCAACATTCACACACCAAACCAGATCAAACTATTTAATTTCCTGAACGTATGGATAACAACAACAACAACAACAACATCCTTCTGTCTCAAGAGGTATATACAACTCACTCCGAGCTCGGGTGTAAAATTTTCTTCCTCTTTTTTTCACACAGTCGACTCAACTCTGCGTCAGGAAAAGTCGATGGTGGGTGATTTTTATGGAACACTGAATTACCTGTAGGGACGTGGATACTGGTGATGATAAAACAACGCCTCCCTCTCCTCCACACAACATCCTCCATCCATCCTCCTCCTCCTCCTCCTCCTCCTCCTCCTCCTCCTCCTCCTCGTCCTCGTCCTCGTCCTCTTCCTCTTCCTCTTCCTCTTCCTCCTCCTCCTCCTCCTCCTCCTCCTCCTCCTCCTTCTCAAGACTCTAACAACTCCTCCATCTTGGGTTTATTAACTTCCTCTGCTCCCTGATCCCTGGCAGATAGGGTCGCTCATCTTCTCACAATATTATGAACCAATCGTGATACTTAAGAAGACACGTGAACTTCAAATCGATGTTTCCTGTGATTAACATAATGATAGATAAGAGCCTTCGTGCGCTCTGCTTGGATATTTTGTTGGATAAGACTGAGTGATGCATTTATACCAGTTATTTTAGCACAATTTTAGAGTGTTTTTTCAGCAGCTAAATGGCGTTCTCACTTATATTCTCTGATCATTGTTAATCTCTCACTCTCTGTCGTTGGTATTAGTAAAGAACAAGACCCTAACTGATAGCATTAAAATATCAGCGCTGAAATTCTCTCACATTCCTGACTAACTGATGGTATTATAATAGTGTTACGTTCTCGAGGTCATCGGTGTCTTGGAGTTGTACGAAATGAAGTCATGGTATAGTATAAACACGTAATATTTATAGTGATGCACTTTCGGCGGCAAAATATCCTGTTGCCTCACCTGTCGCACAGAGGCCAGGGAAATTCAGACTTAAAAATTGTAGGTTTAGGAAATGTGCATAATTTTAGCAACAGATGGCACACCTTCACCCTCCACCCTCACAACCACACACAATATAACATATGTTGGCAGAAATCTGCACGTTTTCTCCACATAACTTTCTCGAGTGCAAGAATATAGCGGGTCTTGGTGAGGCATATAAAGCGACAAGGCATTTGCCACCAATAGTATGTTTGAACCCATCTTTATACAGGCATGGCTCACAGTTTAAGATTTTTAAGATTTATTTATTACGACCTGAGAGTATTATGCACGTCTAAGACATTACCACTCTTTAATTCAGGAAGTGCACACTCAGCGTAATTCATAATTCGTACTTCAGTGATTCAGTCTCCCTTTGAGGGCTGCCCAACCCCTTGTTACTTAGGAATGCACTTAGACACATTGGAGGTGTTAGACATAGAGCTTGTTCAGCGTGTCGAAGCGCTCCGACACATCACATTACTACTCGTTTGTCAGTGTTCACCCCGACCCTCCTACCGTGCACCGCCAGGGAGCTAACACCACCTGGGCTGGGAGAGGCTGGGAAGGGGTGGTGGGTGGATGGGGTCGAGTTGCACGGTGTTGGAGGAGCTTCACACCTCCTTTACACGCCTCCATTATACCTCCTCTACACTTATTCTTACTCTTCACCACCTTTACACACACCTACACATCTCTGTACACATCACGTATACACTACACCTCTACATTAGCATATACCTCCTACGCTCCTCTCCTCACTTCCTCTATACTCGCCAAATACCATATCAGGTTATTGTTGCAAAGATTTGAGTTTTAACGCTGTTTATTGGCGTTTAATCATTTAATAGTTTTACGTTGAAGTAATAGAATTTGGGCTTTAAAAAAGACTACTTTTACTGGCGAGGAACTGAGTGTTGATAATGGGAACAATTAGACAGTTTGCTAGTAACAGAAAATAATTTATAGCTAGGAATATTTTGGAAATGCATAAAATATCTTATACTTGACGACTGAGACTAGACTACGGTGACAATAAAGCCTTCCTTTGTAGCAACACCAGTAGTAAAGCAGCCCTGGAAGCTAGCGAGTGTGGGGCCTCCTGAGGGTGGGTGAACTTGGTGGTAGTTCCCTCAGGGCCCGGGGTCACAGGTCGCCTTCGTGATGACCTTTGTTCAAGTGCCAGGGCAGGGCAGGTAGGGGTTAAGGAAGGAGGGAGGGAGGAAACCAGGGAGACAAGTAAGGGGTGCTGTCAAGGCCTAAATTTTTGACAAGGTACTGGCCCTCTCCTGGTCGTTGTCTCCACGGCTGTCACTCCTATTCCTCGCTTTCACCTCTCGTGCCGCTCTTTCTTTCCCTCTCACTAACTCTCTCATTCAGTCACTAAATTACACATATAATCACTCGCATATAACAGCACTTTCTGACACCGAAATAAAAAGGAGGAATGAGGAATAACTGTGTGGAGCATTTAATTAAAAATAACCATGCAATCTCATTCCTTGCCTGTGTTTCTATTATTAATTTGGTATAGAGAATATTCAGGATAGTATTATTTTAGCATACCCCTGCCTTCACATAACCTCCCTTGTCACACATTCTATAATATATACTGTATTGTATACCTTTGCAAGAAATCTTCAACTACCTTTCATCATAATGTTAGAAAAAAATGACATTAATGAGTCAAAAAAAAAAAAAAAAACCGCTTAATTTCATCCTCTCTGAGTTGGGCCTAATTCATGACCCCCTATTGAGGGTATTTGCGCCCCCCTTCATCTCGTGTTTATACTCTCGTTTCTACTCCGTTCCTCAATTCTTTATCGTCGAGTTGTGTTTCCTGGCTGCCTCCCTAACTACCAACCCAACCACACCTGTCCTGCCTTGCCTTTTCCGGCCTTGCCCTGCCATGTCGTTTCCTGCTCTACCTTGTCCTGCCCAACCTTGCCCTTCCCTGCCTTGCCTTTCCTGTCTTGCCCGACCCTGCCTTTCCCATTTGATTAATTTCTATTACTCTACAACATCAAACTTTGTCCCCCCATCCTATTTTCAAAGGGAGATGTATTCTATCATGAAGTTCGTACTTAATTAAGATTTGGTGAATTTCATCGGTAGAAACTCATTGAACCCGAGGACGAAATTATTAAAATACGAAGAATATTTGTGTTAATTGATGTTGTAGTTTTTTCCCATGGTGGCATTTCTGTTCCTACTTATATATTATATTTTAACTGCTTGCTGCTGATGCCCTAATCCTCCCTTTCCTGTCTGCCTGCCTCCACAACACTTTTTCCTCCGAACCCCCCCTTCCTGTTCTGCCCATTTTATATACCCAGTCCCCTCTTCTCCCTCCCACGTTCCCTGCTCATCTTCCTGTCCCCCCCTCCCCCCCCCTTTCCTGTGTCTTCCATGCCCTCTTTGTACCTCTTTCTTCACTCCTTCATTCCCTTAATTCTTCTTTGCTTCTCTTCGCCTTCTTTCCTTCTGTTTACCTACTTTCCTTCATTTCCCCCCTCCTTTGCACTCCCCTCTTCCATACTCTTCCCCTCTCTCATACTCTCCTCCTCTTCCACTCTCTCTTCCACTCTCCTATTCCTCTCCCCTCTTCCACTTCCCTTCCCCTTTCGTACCCGTACTTCGTCTCGGTGCCTCGGTTCATGCCCCGTGCCCCTCAAGGCGTTCCCCGACCCCTGACCCCGCCCCGCCTGACGAGCATATCATTATGGCAACCTCATTCCTGTCTAATTATGTCTGAGAGAATGACGGCGCCGGAACCACATCAGGGGGGGGGGCATGGGTGGGGTGCTAGGGTGGGTGTAAGTGGGTGGGTGGGGGTGGACGTACGCAAGTGTGAGCGTGCATGCTTGCTAACGTGTGTGTGTGTGTGTGTGTGTGTGTGTGTGTGTGTGTGTGTGTGTGTGTGTGTGTGTGTGTGTGTGTGTGTGTGTGTGTGTGTGTGTGTGTGTGTGTGTGTGTGTACGTACAGTAGCCTAAATCTCCCACCATCACTCCATGCAGGAAGTCCTATTCAGTTTATAATTAAGTTATACATAAGAACACTGGCACATTATTATTGTCATTGTGCGTTTTCCTTAATATTTATCTCTTTAGAAACAATTTTCCTGGAAGATAATCAGGTGTTGTAATGTTTTAATGACGTTTCAGGAATGTACATACAGTAGCAATGATAGTGGTACTGAAGTGTTAGTAGTATTAGTAAAGGAGAATAATTTTGAAGGTGGTTGGTTGGTTGTTTTTTGGGTTGGTTGCTTGGTGTTGTTGGTTGGTTGACTGGCTTGTTGGTTTGTTTGTTTGTTGGTTAGTTGGTTAGCTGGTTAGTTGGTTGGTTGGTTAGCTGGATGGTTACTTGATTGGTTGGCTGGTTAGTTGGTTAGCTGGTTAGTTGGTTGGTTGGTTAGCTGGTTGGTTACTTGGTTGGTTGGCTGGTTAGTTGGTTGGCTGGTTGGTTGTTGTGGCGGAAGATGTATCACTGTTGTGGCAGTGAGGAAGTCGAGAGGTTGGGAAGGTGAAGAGGACAATGGTGGGCGGGGCGTGGGTGGGTATAGTGGGCGGGGAGAGATCAAGTATGGTGGATGTTTGGTTGTAGTGGGGTATGGTGGATGGTTGTAGTGGGTTATAGTGGGTGGGTATAGTGGGGTATGGTGGATGGTTATAGTGGTTTAGTGTGAATGGAGTGAGTGAGAATGGAAGGGGTAAGGATGTGGTAATGGTGGGTGTGGTGTGAATGTGAATGCTATGTTTGTGTGTGTAGGGAGGAGGGGGAGGCTGTGGGAGGAAGACTTAATTTATTTATTTGTGAGTTTTACTGGTGGCGTTGGAGGAAAAGAGAGTGGAAATAAAATAAACCAATAGGGAACTGAAGAATTGAAGAGCAGTCCACAAGCCACGTGTGAGTGTACCAGCCTGGAACTGTTAGATACCCGAGTCACAGAGAAAGATACTTACAAAACTCGATGCTGTCTTTGAACATTATGTAAACGGAGGGAAAGCCAACAAGGTTTTAATCTTTGTATGTTTTCATCTAGGCTGGTGTTCTGTCAGATTAGATAGATAGATAGGTGAATGGATGGATGTATATTAAGAGAGAGGGGGGAATGAAATGGAGGAGAAAACAGAAGGAAACAGGATTGAGAGAGGATGTGTGATAGCTAGGGGATAGATGGGACTTGGTGGTAGTAGTGGTGGAGGGAGGGTGGGCAGCCGCATGGGAGGGAGGCAGACAAGGTGAAGGAAGTGAATGGGAAGGAGAGAGGAAGGGAGGAGCGGGTGAAGAGAGTGAATGGGCGTGCCTCAGGGTGTACTGGAATAAAGTCATAGCGTGGAGGAAAGTTTAAGTGGGGATCAGATGGGATGTAGAAGAAAGTTGTGTCGGAGGAGAGTTAGAAGTCTGAATTGTGTTTTGACCTGAAAGTGTGGGACCATATCTTGAATTATAAACTAAATGGTATAGGCTAATGGAATAGGTTATGAAGTTATGAAGGTGGTGGTGGTGAAGTGGTTGTAGTTATAATGGTGAAAGTAATTACAGGTTTGCATTGAGTAGGAGTGTATCATAAAAACCACAAGGAAAAATGAAAGAAGAAAGATGAATTAAATAAAACGTAAGGTGCAGTAGGATAGATTCAAGAGAGTATGATGTATAGTGGAATATGTGTAGACTCTATAGGGCACAATAAGGTAGATGATTATTATGGAGTGTGTATAGTATAGGGACTGGTGAGGGTCAAGTGAGGGCAGGTGGGTTGCGCCGCCGTCTGCCTCCCAGCTGACTGTCTGCTCATTACCTCTCGTTTACCTGGTGGTCAGTGAGGCTCCCGCTCCTTCTCTCTTCCCAGCCACCCAGCCACCCACCCAAGGCCCAACAACTACAACAACTATACTACAGTACAACACCATTCCCACCGCCGCTACACACCCTCACAACAACACTTACTTAATCTCACCTTTGCTACTACATCATTCATTTACAACTTGCATTATCGGCATTCTCACACCACCTCTATGCTCCCTCCACCTCCTCGTCCTCTCCACCACTCCGTCCTCTCCACCACTCCATCCTCACCTCCACCACTTCGTCCTCTCCACCACTCCGTCCTCTCCTCCACTCTGCCCTCTCCACCACTCCGTTCTATCCACCACTCCACCCTCTCCACCACTCCACCCTCTCCACCACTCCACCCTCTCCACCACTCCACCCTCTCCACCACTCCACCCTCTCCACCACTCCACCCTCTCCACCACTCCACCCTCTCCACCACTCTACGTCATCACCAAGGACAGGCGTTGGGATGATGAGTTGGAATGATAATAGTAACAGGAAGCAAGGCGTGTTTGGCGAGACTCAAATGAACAGAAAAAAAGAAACATATGCAGATCGGTGTGTGACGGAAAATAAAATGAAGCGAGACACAGGAATGGAAATTGAATTGATAAGACGAGAGAGGCACCAAAAATCGAGTATAAACGAAGCAAGAGAGTAGAACGAAAAAATGATACGGAATTGACTGAGGAACCGACTGAGGAACTGTTTGATGAGGATAACAGAAGACCACCCTCTTATAGGCCGGGAAACCCCCTTTAGCACGAGGGAGGAGGTGATATCTGACTGAGGAAGTAGGAGAGATAAGACACAATGAGACGGAAATACCAAGTAAGAAAAACAGTAACAATACCTTTCCAGTTCTTCCTTGATTGTCTGGCTTGAGTTATGGTGGTGGTGGTAAAGTGGTTGTAGTTATAATGGTGAAAGTAATTACAGGTTTGCATAGAGTAGGAGTGTAGCATAAAAACTACAAGGAAGAAAGAAAGAAGAAAGGAGAAATAAAATTGATAAACGTTGATGAAGAACAGAGCAAAAATGAAAAGAAAAGGGAAGGATGAAAAAATTGTAAAGAAGGAAAAAATAAAGACTGTAGAGTTCGAAGAAAAGAGTAGCATAAAAAAACACAGAAAAAGTAAGAAAGTGGAGAGTATAAAAAGAGAAACACAATTAAAAAAGGCGAAGGAAAGGCACGAACCAAGCAAAAAAAAATATAAGAAATAAGATGAAAGGATGAACACGGGGTGAGTAGTGGAAAGGAGAAAGAGAAAGGAGGGCAGGAAAGGGGGAGTTGCGGTAGGAAACATGTGAAAGAAGGTGGTCAGTGAGAAAAGAATGGGAAGGAAAGGGGGAAAGAAAGTGAGATTTGAGACGAAGATGAAAAGAGCAGGAAGGGCAAGAAGGAAGAGGTGCAGTAGGGAACGTGGAAAGGAGTATGGTATAGAATGACAGACGGGGAAGGGAAGGAAATGGAGTGGAAGAGAAGGGAAGAGAAGGAAAGGGAAGGGAGTGGAGTGGAAAAGAAGGGAAGAGAATAGAAGGGAAGGGAAGGGAAGGGAAGGGAAGGGAAGGGAAGGGAAGGGAAGGGGAATGAAGTGCTTGGGACAACATTCAGGCGACCACTAGCTACCTCCCTGCTACCTGGGCCTCAAAATTGGACCCTTGATTAACCGGGTATCAGTGCGTGGCCAAACCTACCCTACCCGGCCCATTGACTGCCTACCATACCCATTGTCTAGGCAACCTACCCACCAACCTATCATCTACCTACCCACCCACCTATCTACCCACCTACCTACCTACTCATCCACCTGCTTACCTACCCACTCATCTACCTACATATTCATTCACCTACATATTCATTCACCTACCGACCTACCCACCCACTTTCTTAACCATTTACCTACCCACCTACCTACCCATTTACCTACCAATCTATTTATCTACCTATCTTCTAATATAACTACCTCTGTATCTATATAAATTATATTCTTCTAGATATGTCTCTCTGTCTTTAAATATCTGTCCGTTTATCTGTCTCTCTGCTTACCTATCTATCTGATAACATACCAACTTATCTATCTATAATCTAATCTTACAGTTGGCCTACCCACACGTCCACTACATCACCTAACAATCACATACCCACCTCTTCTTATCTTACCTTCTAGATCAACCCCCAACACAACACAACCACTGTACACAACACAGACTCACTCAAACTCGTGCGTCCCTTAACCCCAAAGTTCCTAACCCACTTCATCAGCTCTTGTAGATTATCTCCAACTCACTCATACCACTTCACTCAACTTATCGTATCGACCACTCACTTACTCACTCACTCACCCACTCACCTCCAGATTATCCCCAACGCCTGCCACTTCATTACCTCTCATATGACCACCCACCACCCACCCATTTCATAACCTGGAACACATTCTTCACCGTACTCTTCCTTCTCTGTGCCCCATCTGCCTTTTACCCTCCTCTCACATGGCCAGTATAGGGTAACCTGACCACATGCTCTCTCGCCCCAGTTACAGGGTGGGTGGCTTGGACGCGCTCGCTTATTACTTGTCTTTCAGTTCTTAATCTTATCTTTACGGTGCTCGCCATTCGATCATTTTCAGTGGTGAGGCCCTCTTTCTGTCTCATAGTAATGGTTGGGTAGTAGTGGTGGTGGTGGTGGTATGTGGTGATGAAGGTGGTGGTGGTGGTGGTGGTAATGAAAAGTAGTAGTGACGGTGGTAGTGCTGGTGATGTAGTTGGAGGTGTTGTTGTTGGTGTTGTTGTTGGAGGTGGTGGTATGTGGTGATGAAGGTGGTGTTGGTGGTAATGGTAAGTAGTTGTGACGGTGGTAGTGCTGCTTTTGTAGTGGTATCGTTGGAGGTATTTTTGTTGGTTGTGGAGGTGGTAGTGTAGGAAGTGGTGGTGGTGTCAGTGGGATGCGGTAGTGGTGGTGGTGTCAATGGAATGTAGTAGTGGTGGTGGTGTCAGTGGGAGGTGATAATAGTGGTGGTGTCAGTAGGTGGTAGTGTTGGTGGTGGTGTCAGTGGGAGGTGGTGGTAGTGGTGGTGGTGTCAGTGGGAGGTGGTGGTAGTGGTGGTGGTGTCAGTGGGAGGTGATAATAGTGGTGGTGTCAGTAGGTGGTAGTGTTGGTGGTGGTGTCAGTGGGAGGTGGTGGTAGTGGTGGTGGTGTCAGTGGGAGGTGGTGGTAGTGGTGGTGGTGTCAGTGGGAGGTAGTAGTGGTGGTGGGAAGCCTTAATGGTGATGGTCCCTCAGAACACCAGGTGGCTCTCCCCGGTAGGTATACTTCAGGAG
>JAWZYT010002207.1:10000-28725 GCA_034508575.1 Petrolisthes manimaculis | reverse complement strand
CTGGGGTGGATGGGGAAGGGGTGGTGGTGGAGGAGAGGTAAAAATGTGTTTGTGTGTGTTTGTGTGATAGAGAGGCTTGAAGTCTGGTGGGTTGGTTGGTTGGTTAGTTGGTTGGTTGGTTATACATTAGTTTGGCGTGTTGTGTTGTGTTGTGTTGTGTTGTTTGTGTTTTTAATGTGTTGTGCTGTGTTGTGGTGGTTAGTTTGTGTTGTTTGTGTTTTTGTTGTGTTGGTGAAAATACATAAAGTAGGAAGAGGAGGAAGGGATTAAACAGATGGAAAGAGGAGGATAATAGAGTTGAACTTAAATAATTACGCGTATGTATAATGATGAAGAAAGAAGACTCCGTACAACACAAGATTGAAAGGGTATACGAAAGAAAGACAGGCAGGCAGATAAATAAATAGACAAATAGATAGATAGATTGATAGATAGACAAATAGATAGACAGATAGATTTGGTTGGGAGGAAGGGAGAGACAAACAGAGAGACAGATAGAGAGATGAGATAAAAACAAAACAAAACAAAATATATATAAACCTTCGCTCAGCTACCCTTCCTTTATTTTTCGCTCGACTCTCTGTGGCCCACGGGATGATGACTTTGACAACTTAATCAGCCACCAACCTCAAAAGACATAAGACCTTGTGTGTATAGACTTTGCTTGAGTTATACTGGCGTCCCCTCTGTGTGTGTGTGTGTGTGTGTGTGTGTGTGTGTGTGTGTGTGTGTGTGTGTGTGTGTGTGTGTGTGTTCTCCCCCTTCCATCCCTAACTTATCCTGTGTGTGGCTAATCTTTTGTGTGTTCAGTGCGACAGCTTTGAGAGATGTGTAATGTGTGTGTGTGTGTGTGTGTGTGTGTGTGTGTGTGTGTGTGTGTGTGTATGTATGTGTGTGTGTGTGTGTGTGTGTGTGTGTGTTAAATACGCTAAAAAAATAATCGGTTCCTGTGTGTGATTCATAACTCATGAATTATAAGCACCGTATGGAAATTACCTTTTTAGCTCTGTAATATCAAATTTTCTGAGCCATTGACTACACTATATAAATAAAAAGTTATGTATACTGGTTTTTGTACAGTGTGTGTGTGCGTCTGTGTGCGTGTGTGTGTGTGTGTGTGTGTGTGTGTGTGTGTGTGTACGTGTGTGTGTGTGTGTGTGTGTGTGTGTGTGGTGTGTGTGTGTGTGTGTGAATACAATCTTGAGTGTGAATGTATGTACTGATCGTATGTACTGCATGTGTATATTTTCATAAAATCTAATTCTCTTAAAATGTGTAAATTATGTGCATGTCATTTCGCCCCCGTGACTGCATTGTGTGTGTGTGTGTGTATGCATGTGTGAGTGTGTGTGTACGTGTGTGTGCGTGCGTGCGTGTGAAGGGTGAAGTGATGAATTGCCAGTGGGAGAGTGGGGGACAGTCTGTGCTGGCGTGTATATGTGTGTGTACGTGTGCGAGTGTGTTTTATTTGTGTGAGGGTGTGTGGATGTGCGTCTGTGTGTGTATTGTGTGTGTGAGTATGTAGGTTAGTGCAGGTGTATGTGTGTGTGTGTGTGTGTGTGTGAGAGAGAGAGAGAGAAAGAGAGAGAGAGACAGAGAGAGAGAGAGGGAGAGAGAGAAAAAAAAAAAAAACCTGCCAGCTTACCTTATAATTAATAGTAATTATGAATCAGGCATCCATTAAGTGAGGCTTCCCTTTAGACCTCTAGACTGATAATACCCTCCACCTTATTCCCTTCCTCTTACTCCCTTTACTACTCCTATATTCGGTGTCTCTGCTCCCTCTTTCTTTTTGTTCTTCCTCATCCTCCTATACTCTGTGTCTCTTCTTCCTCCTTTTCCTTTTCTTACCGTTTTCTCTTCTTTATTTCTTTTTTTCTACTTTCTTCTTTCTTTCTCCTTCATTTAAACACCTTCCTTCTGCCTCTTTTCTATTACTCCAACACACTTTCCAGTTTCAATCCTCTCCCTCCCTCTCTCTCCTCCATCCATCCTCTCTCAGTCTCCCTCTCTCCCACCATCCTCTTTCAGTTTCCCTCTCTCCCTCCTCTTTCAGTCTCCCTTTCTCCCTCCATCATCTTTCAGTCTCCCTTTCACTCACCATCCTCTTTCATTCTCCCTCCCACCATCCTCTATAAGTCTCCCTATTTCCCTCCTTTATCATTCTCCCTCCCTTCATCCTCTTTCATTCTCCCTCTCTCCCTCCTAAACAGCAACCCTTCCCCTTCCTCCTCCTCCTCCTCTCTCTTCTCTTCTGGTCTCGGTACCCAGCTGCAGGGAATGACACACACACGAAGGTAATATCCATCTCTAATACTGCACCTGTACTGAAAGAAAGGTTGAGTTGTGTGGCGATAAATGGTTGGGTTCCATCTAGGCTATATACAACATACACTATATAGCTCCTCCTGGTGGCTTCTGACGTGGAAAGCAGGGGGTGCGGGAATAAGGGGACAGGCTTGGGGGAGGGGGGCTTCTTTTCAGTGTCTTGTAGAGAAATATTGCAAATTGTGTATCTTTTTTAGTGTCTGGGAGAGAAATACTTTACTAAGCCTATAATATTATGTTGTAGCCGATCATATGGGCACACATATTCGCATAGGACCCTTTCTCCTCCAGTAAATGAATGAGTGAAGACGTGAATAGAAAGGTGGGACGAAATATGAATCGATGAATAAATATAGAGGAAATATAAAAGCATGAATGCATATAAAAGATTAAAACAGTTAATATAAATATAAACTGAGTCTGTCTCCCTTCTTCTTCCTCCTCCTCCTCCTCCTCCTCCTCCTCCTCCTCCTCCTCCTCCTCAGTCCTATTGCAACCTGAGATCGTGCAATTGCATTAGCCTGATAGCGTGTTGCGTGATGTGGTGGGGGTGGTTGCAGGTGCGATTGGAGTGGTGAAGATTGTAGGTGGTTGTGGTGGTGATGGTGATAATGGTGATGAATTTAGTCGTTGTTGTTATTGTTGTTTTTGTTGTGGTGGTAGTGATGGTGATGATTTTAGTTGTTGTTGTTATTGTTGTTATTTTCGTGGTGGTGGTGGTGGTGGTGGTGGTGGTGGTGGTGGTATGGATGGTGCAAAGTTTAGCAATGGTGATGGTATTAAATCTAGTATTGATGATGGTACTAATGCTGATGATGATGAAGCTAATTAAATGTTGTAGTAGTGGTGGTGATGTGTATATATTAGCAGACGCAGCAGTAATTAAACATGAATACACTACTGTTCTTTTTATCATCCCCAGTACAGTACAGTATATAACTCCTCATAAACATTAATAATCCTAAAGAGACAACAACGAGGTGAGGCCAGCTTGCTTACTTACTCGTACAGGACATTACTCCCTGCTGCTGTTCCTGTCCTTCTCCTTGTCCTCGACCCCATACATCACCGCCCCTCCATACATACATACATACAGAAAGATTAGTCACCGGCACGACATGACAATGGGTCTGGCCACATAGGGACGGCTAGTGAGAGAGAGAGAGAGAGAGAGAGAGAGAGAGAGAGAGAGAGAGAGGGAGAGAGAGAGGAGGCCTACCCCCCAACTACACATCACTGTCAGAAACAGCACAAAGCCTTTTCGATGGGTTCAACATATAGTGGTGGTGGTGGTCTCGGTCCCTTCAACACACTGCTGCCACAATGACCCTCTTTATTCACTCTCTCTCTCTCTCTCTCTCTCACCCTCACTCATCACTCACTCAGTACAGTGTGGAGGTGACTACGTCGTTAGTGCTACCCCTACCACTCCTCTCTCTCTCTCTCTCTCTCTCTCTCTCTCTCTCTCTCTCTCTCTCTCTCTCTCTCTCTCTCTCTCTCTCTTGTTATTTAATATTTTTATCTAAATATTTATTTGTTTCTTTCTGTGCCTCTTTCCACTGGCCCCCCAACAGGAACCGCCTTGACGTGGTGGGGGGCTTGTGTGTCTCTGAGACCTGGCGAGCTATACTAGAGGGGGCTCCGGCCCCTGCTTTGCCCCGATTTCGGGGAGAGAGAGTTTCCCATTCTAGGAAGGTTCCCATCTTTCAATTCTTCAACTTTCCCTCTTTTCTTTTTATTTCCTTCCTGTTTGCTGTCACACCTCTCTATCACCTTTTTTCTGGCGCTATAGGACCTCCATGTTGCCAAGCCTAATATCCATCAATCAATTAATCTTTCCACTGGCACATATTCTCTCTTTTCTTTCACTCTTCAATCTTTCGCTCTCCCTCTAGTGAACTGTGTGATTGCCTTTGTATTCCTCCACTCAGCGCCACAAAACAACAGCCCTGACACACGGAGGGGATCTGTTTCAAGACATGGTTTGGAAGAGAAAGAAACAAACAACTAATTCACCCCATCAACGGTTCGGAAATTACGTTCTGTTTGTTCGTTTGTGTGTTTGTTTGTTCGTGTGTTTGTTTCTTTGTTCGTTTATTTGTTTGCTTGTTTGTTTCGACCACGTAATGGTCATCAAGGCGATAAAATTAATTGGGTGTGTGTGTGTCGAGAAGTGTACGTGTGTGTGTGTGTGTGTGTGTGTGTGTGGAGAAGTGTACGTGGGTGTGTATGTCGACAAATGTACGTGTGTGTGTCTGTGTGTGTGTGTGTGTGTGTGTGAAGTGTTCATGTGTGTGTGTCATAGTGTGTGTGTGTGTGTGTGTATGGAGAAGTATACGTGTGTGTGTCAGAGTATATGTGTGTGTATGTGTATGTGGAGAAGTGTACATGTGTGTGTCAGTGTGTGTGTGTGTGTGTGGAGAAGTGTACATGTGTGTGTCAGTGTGTGGGTGTGGGTGGAGAAGTGTACATGTGTGTGTCAGTGTGTGTGTGTGTGTGGAGAAGTGTACATGTGCGTCGTGTAGTGTCTGTCACATTATACTGAGGTTCGATATCCAAGAAATATGAGGCATTGACCTACTTACAACAACTGTTCTTCAAAAATGTAATAGGAGCGAGTGAGTGGCTTAAGGATCTTCTTCACCCAGATGCTCTATGCTCCACTGGTGCTCTGAAGCCTTACTGTGCTATCTCTTTCCACACTGGTTCACGCCATCCCTTCCTGCCTTCTTCACGCCAGGAGATTTGCTTTACTCCGAGTAATAATAATAATAGTATTCTCCCTTTCTTTGACAGTCCATTTTCTTCCCTCGGCATATTCATTTTCCTATTTTATTCTATTTCTCTTTCCTCTTCTCCTAAACATATATTTGATTAATCTTTTATACCTTTTTGTTCATATTTACATCACACCACACCACACCAGACCACACCACACCACACTACACTATATCACACCATACCACAACACACTACACCACAACCCACTACATAATAATTATTCTCTACCCACATCTTTTCCACACCCTTCCTCCACCCCATCAGGCAATCAACCCACCACTATGCAACATTCACCTGGGTTATCATGCAGGAGTTGACCCCCTTTACTTTATACGACCTTCAGTTACCTCCCAAGTTCATTCAACATGCACTCGACGATCGTACAATAATTCACCCCTGCTGTCCCCCACACAACATTCATCTACACAGCACTCACTCTCATACAACAGCAACAACAACAACAATATCAACAACAACACTTTTCATGCCTGTCCTCTCTCCTAAGGACTATCATATTTCACCCCAGTATTTCAGCATCCCATTTATTTTTTTATTTTTTCTTCCATTCCTTTTTATTTTATTTTTTTACACACACACACACACACACACACACACACACACCACAGCATCTCCCTTTCTACTCACGCCTCCCTATTTGATTATGAAGTACCCCATCTCTCAAACACTCCTCTCTCTTCTTCCCTCCACTCCCACCTCCTCCTCTTCCTCCTCTCTCTCCTTCTTTCTCCACCCCCACCTCTTCCTCCCTCTCCTTCCTCCACCCCCATCTCCCTTTCCATATTATCGATAGTGTGTCCTGGCCTAATTAGACGCGAGGAAGTGGAAGGGGGAAAAATTATGTGTAAGAAAACATCCCATTCAGAAAAAAAATGTGGGTGGTGATTAAGGGCGAAAGGGAGTGAAAAATAAATATTGGGTCTCAGAAATGGATTAGAAGTGATGGAGGAGGAGTTAAAAGGAGGAGAAGGAGGAGGAGGAGGAGGAGGAGGAGGAGGAGGAGGAGGAGGTGGTGAATAAGGAAGATTGAGGTGCAGAAAAGATGAAGAGGGTCATGGGATGGTGATGAAGGGAGGAGGGTGAGGGAGAGAAGAGAAGAGAGGAGGAAAATAAAAAGGATGGATGGAGAGGGGAAGAAGAGAGAGAGAAGGAAGATAAGAACTGTAGATGATGAGGATTAGAGGAAGGATAGAAGAAGAGAAGAGGAGAGAAGTGTAGAGGAGAGAAATGAAGTAAAAATTGAAAGGGGAAGAGAAAAAGCTACCATAAAAATGATGATGAAGAGGAAGAGAAGGAGAAAGAGAAGGAAGATAATGAATAGTAATTAACCATTGCAACAAATCCTACTGTCATAATAACTCTACATAATTAAACGAATATAACGAGAATAATACCAACAACAACAACAACAGCAACAAAAACAAACAACAACAAAAACAACAACAACAACCACAACAAAAACAAACAACAACAACAACAACAACAACAACCATTCTTCCTCAACTTTAGCTATGAATAAAATGTAGGTAATAATACACTTCTGGTACATACATACATTGTAGTGTCTTTATTCCTCCAGAGTATCCCACGAAACAACAACCATACGAGCAAAAATAATGGTGTTCTGTTGCTTGGAATAGTTTGGAGGATTCAGTCGCTCCAGATTTACCAAACAACACAAACTTTCTCCATACGTTAGGTTAGGTTAGGTTAGGTTAGGTTAGGCTAGGTAAGATTAGATTAGATTAGGTTAGATTAGATTAGGCTATGTTAGGTTAGGTTATATTAGGTTAGATTAGGTTAGATTAGGTTAGGCTATGTTAGGTTAGGTTATATTAGGTTAGATTAGATTAGATTAGGCTATGTTAGATTAGGTTAGATTAGATTAGATTAGATTAGGTTAGGTTAGGCTATGTTAGGTTAGGTTATATTAGGTTAGGTTAGGTAAGGTTAGGTTAGGTTAGGTTAGATTAGGTTATATTAGGTTATATTAGATTAGGTTAGGTTAGGTTAGGTTAGGTTAGGTTAGGTTAGGCTAGGCTAGGTTAGACTCTTACTGCCTGCGTTGCCTGTTCGCCTGAGGTCAGTGTACGGGTGTGTTTATGACCTTAATTCCTGGTGTGTTTTGAGGTGAGTTGCGACAGGGAGTTGGGTAAGGAGGGAGGGAGGGAGGAGACAGGAATAATACTCTCTCTTCACCCTCTCTTCACTTCTGGAATTAGAAGAAAAGAATGGGGAGGAAGGTTGAGGGGAGATTGAAGAAAAGATAGATAGATAGATAGATAGATTGATAGAGCAAGTAAGAGGGAGAAAAATTTATCGAAGGAGAGTGAGAGAGAGATAGAGAGAGATGGGTGAGAGAAGAGAAAAAGAGAGAAAGATTTATCGAAAGAGGATGAGAGAGAGAAAGAGGCAAGCACACACACAGAGAGAGAGAGAGAGAGAGAGAGAGAGAGAGAGAGATGGGAGTCATAAGCCACAAGAAAGCCAGCTCTGTATTTATTGTCTTAATATAATTCCGGCAGGAAAATTTATCACGCGGAGCAATTAAGATAATTCAACTCCCGAGAATTTCCTTGTGATGTACGGCAAGTAATGAGACTTTATTTTACATTAACCTACTTCCTACTACATACAGGATTATACTGGAGGTCTAGTGAGTCCCCCAAACTGTGTTACAAAACATATAATATTCCCGCTAGTATCGTGTGGTACTTACTTGTCTGTTTCTTGGGTATAGTCTGGAGGAATCAGTAGCCCTTTATATCGTTCACAACAATCGATTTCCGTGGTGGAGTTGGGTGATGGTTATTGATTTCTGCATCACCCTGTTTTAATCTGCCTTCCCCTACCTTGCCTTGCCTTGCCTTGCCCTGCCCTGCCCTGCCTTGTCTTGTCTTTACCTGCCCTGCTCTGCCCTTTCATTCCCTGTCCTTCTCTACCCTATCTTGATCTACTTTCTTCCCACCAGCCCGTTCCACACCATATCATTGTCTTTCTCAACCCCATCCACTCCTACCTACCTACCTACGTAAACAGACAGCGACAAAGAGGTAACCGTGGAAAAAATAAAATTGATAACACCAACCACGACCAACTTCAACAACAACATCCCACCCAACCCAACCCAACCCCCTCCATCACTACCCCAACCCCCTCCATATCCCCATCCCCAGCTCCCTCCATTACTACCAAAACACCCCTTCCATAACCAAATCCCCCTCCATATCCCCATCCCCCAGCCCTCTCTACTACCCCTCAGCCCTCTCCATAATCCCAACTCCCTCCACTACCCCATCCTCCAGCCCTCTCTACTACCTCTCAGCCCCCTCCATAATCCTTACTCCCTCCACAACCCCATCCCCCAGCTCCCTCCCACGACCGTCAGCGCCATCTTTGAGACAAATGGTCGGGTGTGGAGTAGTGTGGTCTGGTGTGGTGTGGACGAGGCTGGGGACAGTGGATAGCAGATTTCAACCCACACACAGATCGACTCACTCACTCTCTCTCTCTGCTTGCCACCTCCATTTGACTTGTGTAGCCTCTTCTTTGATGCTCTGTCTTTCTCTTCTTTCTTCGTTCTCGAAAAGTGAGAGAGATGGAGGGAGAAAGAGAAACATATAGACAGATGAGATGTAGGATGATAGGAGAGAGAGTGAGAGATAAAATGGAGAAAGCTAAGAGAGACAAACAGACAGACAGAGATACAGATAGACAAAGAGAGAAGTAGGATGGGAGAGAGAGAAAATACAAAAAAACAGAGAGATAAGCCCACAGACAGGCTGATAGACAGACAAATAGACAAACACATAAGTACGATGGGAGAGAGAGAAAAATATAGAAATCAGAGAGATAAGCCCACAGACAGACAGACAGACAAATAGACAGACAACCAGACAGATAGACAGATAAACAGACAGACAGACAGACAGACAGAGAGACAGATAAACAGACAGACAGAGAACCAGACAGACGGTATAGTATAAAGGATAGGGAAGGGGAGGGGGAAGCGGTGACTAACTGGCTCTCCCACCTTCTATCATAGTGCCACCACCTCCCCCTTCTCCCCTCCCCCTCCCCCCTTCTGCAGGTGATAGTGTCGTGTGGTTGGGGGGGAGGGGGTTTGGGAGGGAGGGTGCCAGGGGGGGGGCATGAATGTTCCAACCTGGCAGAGTCCCATCCCTTTCTCCTCCCATATATATACTGTATCTTCGTCTTCCCTTTTCTTTCTCTTCACTTTTCCTGTCTCCTCACTCTCTTATTTTCTCTTTTTTTTCTTCATTGGCCTTTTCCTTCCCGTCCTTTTTCCACCATTCTTTTTCTTTTATTTTTCTCTCTCTCTCCCATCCTTTCCCTTCCCTTTTCTCTCACCCATTCTTTCCCTTCCCCTCTCTTCTTCCTTCCACTCTCTCTTCTCTTCCCTTCCTTCTTATTCATCATTCCTTTTTCTCCTTCCTACCCCCTTTCATTTTCTCTCACCCACCCATTCCTTCCCCTCCCTATTCTCCTTCCTACCAACTTCCCTTATCTCTCCTTTCCCTTTCCTCTCCCCCACCCCTTTCTCTCTCCTTCCCCTTCCTCCTTCCTTTCTTCCTTCCTTCCTCTAATTCCTTCACCACCTGTCTTGGCATCGTTGAGAAAGGTAGAAGTAAAATAGTTATCCCCGAGTTAGTTCTTTCCGGCGGACATTTCTTTCACGGTGGAAATGAGGTGGAAATGAGGTTAAAATCTTGGTGGACCCGAGGTGGAGGTGAAATGTAAATGAATGATGAGAAAATTAAATGAAAGTGACGTGGAGGTGATGAGGTGGTAACTGAATGGAAATGAGATGGAAATGAGTCTTGTGGGTTTTTTATTTAGGTGAGGTGGGGACATGTGGAGATGAAGAGGTGATGTGAGGTGCATGTTTTGGATGTAATAATTATGAGTCATGAGTACTATATAAAAAATAATGTAAATAAAGACATGTACAACATTTAATATATAGGAAAAAGTTTTACGTAAAGGGAGTATAGGAAAAAGTTTTATGTGTAGTGAATAAATACGTAGGTGAGTGAAACATTTGGAATGGGATTGGCTGGGTAAGTGAGTGAGTGAGTGAGTGAGTAAGAGAGAGAGGGATGAAGTGGGGCGAAAAGAGAGGGATTTGAAGCGAATTGGATGTGAGAAAGGTTTGGTGAAAGAGACATGGGACGAGAGCAAAGGAAAAGGAAGATGGAGTAAGAAGTAAACGAGGGGATAAAGGAGGAGGAGGAGGAGGAAGGAGAGAATGTGAGAGAGAATCAAAATAGGAAACGAAAGAGGTGAGGCAGAGAAAGAAGGAAGTAATATTTTTTGCACATGAGAGAGAAAGAGAGAGTGTGTGTGTGTGTGTGTGTCTGTGTGTGTGTATGTGTGAATGTGTGTGTGTATTGTGTGTGTGTGTGTGTGTGTGTGCGTGTGTGTGTGCGTGTGTGAATGTGTGTGTGTGTGTGTGTGTGTGTGTGTGTGTGTGTGTGTGTGTGAATGTGTGTGTGTGTGTGTGTAGAAAAGAAAGATAAAAAGGAGTGGAAGAAAGAGGTGAGGTAGGTAGGAGAAAGTGAAAGCAGAAGTTTTTGAGAAGGATGAAGGGATAGCCTATGGGGAAGTATACAGAGAAAAATAGTTAGTAAGTGATGAGACAAGAGAAGAAAGAAGTGGAGGTTTTTTTTTAGAGAGAGAGAGAAATATGAGTGTGTGTGTCTGTGGGAAAAGGATGAGACGGAAAGTAAGAAGAGGTGAGGCAAGAGAAGAAAAGAAAAATATACAATGCTCTTTTTTTTTTATGAAGGCGAGGCTGAATGTGAAAGAAAGTAGCAAAGCAATTGAAAGAAAATACACGAAATCAAGGAAAAATATTATTCCTGCAATTCAATATAATGTTATGATAAAACGATCCTACCAAGTGGAAAATAAAATAAATGATAATAGCAAATAAATAAATATATATATAAATCTAAAAATATCTTACAAAATGAAGATTAGCCTACACATAGAAGTGGCTTTTATTCCTTGTTTAATGAATGCACTTCTACACTGATTGCTATTAACCAATTAAGAAGAGTAAAGTGGTCAATAGAATAGTGAATAATATTGATACTTAGTTTCTATGCTTCTGGGAACGTTTGTAATGTATAGCAGCATCGTTTACCTAGTGCAATTCCGATGTGCAAATACAGGCAGGCAACTTCAGTATACAAATGATAATATATGTGAGTACATCTGTAAACACACGAGACAATATCGTAAAACGTGTTGCTAACGTGTTGGGTTGTATTGAGAGTGTCTGGATGAAGGTGGAAAGGTGGAAGTGTGGAGAGAGGCTATAGAGGTGGAATGGTGTGGAGCTGTGAAGTCTTAAATGTGGGGATGAGGGTGGAAGGGTGGAGAGAGGCTACATAGGTGGAATGGTGTGGAGCTGTGGAGTATTAAGTGTGGGGATAAGTGGACATAGGAGAAGGGGGCTGCATCGAGAGGTGGATTTGAACCTACTGCCAACATGTTACGAGATCTGTTTATTTACTAACCACTGGGCCATCTCCCCTCTGTATCCCTTTGTCTATCTATTTATCTATCTATCTATCTCTTCCACATTCTACACACGTACAGTTCGGCGTAGGTTTCTTTTCGATTCCTTCTTTCCTTTTCCTTTCTGCACATTCAATACAAAACTTTCCAAACTTTCTCACAGTCAAATCTTTATCACTTCTCTTCACTGGCTGGCTGGCTGGCTGGCTAGCTGGCTGAGTAACTGGCTGACTTTCTGGCTGGCAGGCTGGCTGGCTGACTGGCTGAATAACTGGCTGACTTTCTGGCTGAATAACTGGCTTACTTCCTGACTTTCTGGCTGGCTGACTGACTGGTTTTCTGGTTAGTTTGTTGGCTGGCTAGATTCTCTGACCACCAACCATCTCCACTAAGGGGTTTCCATGGACTCTTTATCCCATGTCCATTTTTGTTTATCATCCTATTTCTTTTCCTGTCTCCATATGCGCCTTCTTCCTCTCCCTCCTCCTCCTCTTCCTCCTCCTCCTCCTCCTCCTCCTCCTCCTCCTCCTCCTCCTCCTCCTCCTCCTCCTCCTCCTCCTCCTCCTCCTCCTTCCTTTACCCTCTTTGCGCATTTGCTTTCTCTTCCTTTTCTACTGTTCTTTATCTTGTTAGTTCTCCAATTTTCCTTTTGTCTGTTGGTCTGTTTTTTTTTTTATATATCGTTCTTGGACCTTCTCCCTACCTCAACACAACATATCTCACTTACACACCAACCCACACCACACCACATCAATTCAAACCACCTCAAACCCACACCACACAACACAACTCCCCAAACCCATCTCAACCCATCCCTGATATTGTTACTTTCACCTGCAGTCCAATCTCTCGCCTCTATTACTCTGCTGACACGTTATATTTTCACCCCCTTTTTTCCATGCATGGTGTGTGTGTGTGTGTGCGTGTGTGTGTGTGTGTGTGTGCGTGTGTGTGTGTGTGTGTGTGTGTGTGTGTGTGGATGAATAAATAACACGTTGGGAAATTGATGCATGTATTGTGTGTGTCTTTTAGTAATTATTGAGGAGGAGCACTTTTTTTTTTAGAATACCGAATGTAATACGTGTAAAAATGGCATGCTTTTTTTTTTTAATGTTTTTATTTATTTAGTTTACAGGTTCCATAAATTCATTCCCATAACATTTATATATACATCACTACTGCACTTAGGCCTGATGATGCGAGAGTATTGTTGACTCAAGTTATGGTGTAATTTGCATGTTGTATAATGACCTTGATCATCAATTACTATCATACCAATAGCAGGTTTAATTACTGCTATCAGAGAGAAAATTATGATATCTCCTCTCATTTTAAGGGGAGGGTATAGTTTTGACATTTTTGGAGATTATGATTCCTCCAAACTATTCCAGGCAACAGAATACCATTATTTTTCTTCATCTGGGTCTGTTTCCTGGCATACTTTGGAGGAATCAAGGCACTCCAATCTATCAAAAGTATACTCTCCCCTTAAGACTGATGATAATATAAAGTTTCAGTGTAGTTTTAACGATGAAACTAGTAATTATTTAAGTGCATTATTTGTTATGTTGATACTTATATTGTTATACACCAAAACAGTTTGAGTACCGTATAATTATAATAGGTTATGAGCTAAATGGAGGCCTGCTGATTATTTTCATTTATGTTACGAAATGGGTCTGTTTCCCTATACAAGAATATAAAGGGTTTAATATATTGTCTTGGCATGTATTGTTTCTCTTTCCTTCCCTTTCTTTTCCTTCATTTCCTTTCGCTTCCATTCGTTTACTTTCCCTCCCCTTTCCCTTTCCTTTCCTTCCATTCCTTTCATTTCCCTTCCATTCCTTTCTTATCCTTTCCCTTCCTTTCTCTTCTTCTTCGTTACTTCATCCACGTTTTTACTTATCAATTTCCTCTTCCTCTTTTCCTCCATTTATGCCTTCCTTCTTCTCTTTCCTCTCTCCCTATCTCCCTCTCCCTACTCCTTCATCCTCTCTCTCTCTCTCTCTCTCTCTCTCTCTCTCTCTCTCTCTCTCTCTCTCTCTCTCTCTCTCTCTCTCTCTTCGCTTCTTGTCATTTCCCCTCTGCCCTCCTTCTGTTTTTTTATTCCCACTCTTTCATCTACATTTTTATCATCTCATTTATTCGTCCTCTTCTTTTATCCCTTCTTTCCCTCTCCCTGCTTCCATTCTATTTTTACACTCCCTCCATTGTTTTCTCTCTTACACTAATCTTTATCGCTCTCTTTCTCTGTCTCCTTCCTTTTATTCAATTTCTTCAGCTCGATTTTCATGTTCTTTTATTCTTTATTTATTTTCTACTTCCATTTTCACTTTCTTTTCACTTTCGCTTTCTCTGGTTCTTGTTTCTCCTCCTTCTACTTTCTTTTTTTATTGCTACTGCCTTCACACACACACACACACACACACACACATACATACACACACACATACACACTCTCCCTCTCTCTCTCTCTCTCTCATATATATATTTTTCTTTCTTTTTCTTTTCGGGCATTCTTCATACAAAAGTTTACCTCCAATATTTTCTCCTTGTTGCCTCTTTCCCATCCTTCTTTTTCTTCCTTCATATATTTCTCTCCTCCAAATATCTCTCCTCACCCATTCTCCTTTCCTCCTACAAATATTTCCCCCCACCACTTTTCTTCATATCAAAATTATTATTATTATTATCGTCTCCAAACTTTCCTCCCTACGACCCCTCCAATTTCTCTCTCCCTCTCACATTATCACAAACCTTTCTTTCTCCTCCTTTTTCCTTCAAATTTCTCTTTCATTTTTCTTCACATAATTTTTCACTCCAAACTTTTCTCCCTTTTCCTCCAAATTTTTCTCACATTAAATTTCACTCCAAATCTTTCTTCTCCTCCTTCTTCTTCTTCACCTTTCTTGCCCTATTGTTTTCCAGCATCACCTGCCAAGTCATGAGTCCCGTAATTATCTCTCTCTCTCTCTCTCTCTCTCTCTCTCTCTCTCTCTCTCTCTCTCTCTCTCTCTCTCTCTCTCTCTCTCTCCATTATCATTTCTTTTATATATTACACTTCATCATTTTTTTTGTACTTATTTCCCTTTCCTTCCCTGTAGTTTTTTTTCTCTCTCCTTCCTTGTTGTTTCTTCCTTCAGTCCCACCACTCTTTCTCTCTCTTCTCTTTCTTCTATTTATCTCACTTTGATCCTTTTCCCTATTCTCTCCTTTTCTCCTCCTCTTCCTCCCTCTCGTTTCTCACCAGTTCCTGCTCTAGCCTTCTTTTCTTTTATTGTTTTTCTGTCTTTTAATATTAGTTTATGTTTTTGTGTGTGTTTTTCTCGTTTCTCTTTTCTTTTATTGTTTTTCTCTTTTTTATTAATAGTTTATGTTTATTTTTGTTTTTTTTAAACATAGAGTTGTAAAGTTATGGAATGGTTGGACACCTAGATAAGGATAACATAAGGTGTTGTTTAGTGAAGATGTTATCTTTATTAAACATCTTGACTACCCGTTTATCATAATAGTGTTACATTGTTACATAACAATGTAACATCACTTTGATAAACGGGTAGTCAAGATGTTTAGTCAAGATAACATCTTCACTTGGGGTTAATACACACCACCTTATCTTGGCATCTTCTCTATCTTCATCATCCTTATGACCATTTTCTTTACTTAAGTATTTTCTGTTTTCCATGAGTGATGTACTAGTCAGCTCAACTTCAATATCATCAACAACATTTCCTTCCTCTATTTCATCATCATCATCATCATCCACAATAAAGCTCCCCTCTCCGTCAGACACACCTTCCTCTTGCTTTGAGGCCTATGTGTCTGGTTGGTGGTGGACGGGTGGGGCTCCGTTCTCGTTCTCTTCTTCATCACCTTCTGGATCTCTCCTTGCACGTCCTCTTCTTCTTCATCAGAATCTTCATCCATCCTCCTTCTGTACAGGTATCAAATCCTCCTTCTGTACAGGTATCAAATTCTCCTTCTGTACAGGTATCAAATTCTCCTTCTGTACAGGTATCAAATCCTCCTTCTGTACTACAAAATCAGACAACATTTCAGGCTTGCAATCAGCACCACTTATCTTCAATGTCAGACTCCACTTTCTCAAATAATGTATTTAGACTCATCTCATATTCTTCAATTTCCTCCTTATTTTCCTCCTCCATCTCTCTATACTCGTTCACATCTTCTTCCTTTTTCTTTTCCTCTTTCTCCTTTCTGTTTTCTTCAAACCCTAATAAGTGTTGAATACTAAGCAATCTTCTGGCCATGCGCAGTTCTCGCAAAATTGCGTCCATTCTGGAGTTGAGGTAGTCATTCATGGGTCCGGGGTCTGTCATCTCCTCAAGCAAAGAGCAGTTCCGGATCCATATAATTATGTATACAAGTATTACACAATAATAAAACCTATTATGATTGATCTAATTGTTTGACGACATCTTGGGTGGTCATGCGATATGGTGCTGGTGTCCCTACTACAGAGTGTTTGGACTTAATGTTTTTATAGAGGAGTGGTGGAGAGTACTGATGGAGATAGCACAATGGCAGCTGACACAGAATCTGGAAGGCAGTCTCTGACAGTGATAACGGTAGTGGCAGGTTGCTGCTCATTATTTCCATTGCTTCCTCTCGGTTTATATTGCTGAGACGCGTAAAGAAGCACAGAAAATCCTTAATAAAAAAATGTGGCTTCAAATAAAGACTCAGGCACGCCAAAAATTCTCGTGCCTTCATCTCCTCCCTTTCCAACACAAACTGTGGATGATTTATACACTTGCGTCCGATTGCCCAATGCTTCCTGCCCTCAAAGTCAAACCCCAGCAACAGATAATAATCATCATAATACCACGGCAGAGAAGAGTAGTAGTAGACTGTTTGCTTCAAGAAAACCTTGGCTTCTGGAATGTCCTTAAGGGACCGATACTTGATTTCAGACTCTAAATCAGCAAGAGAATGTTGCCCTATTGAAATGCTGGTTTGATAGGTTAATGGTGCTTTAGAAGGTCGTACACACGCTACCAATTCATCACAAATCTGTCCACAATCTGATGTACACATTAACTGTCCCACTAAAAACCTAGTACACATACCGTGATTTCGGAGTACATGTACTAGTGTGTGAAAGTTTGAGGTGAGAACACACCAGCCCTCCTGACCTACTGAGAGTGCAACATACACATTTAGAGGTGGACCACCAACTCCCACAGCATTTTGAACCTCAATTACTGCCCATATCTTTTCAAATTCAGGATACCAAGTATAAGGGAGTGACCGTCTAGCCCTGTGGTGTACCACTGTACCAAAGTTAGATAAACCTGAAATGTCACATCGTCCCCAGGAGTGACTGATGACCCTCATATAGACAACGAGAGCTTCCACACTCCATGAGGTCAGTCTGTTCAATAATGTTGTCACGTCCACATCACCCATCTCACTCTTCACTTGGGCAAGGACTACACGCTCCGTCACGAACTTGAAGAAGCTTTCGGTGAATTCACGCGTTTCATGTTGACGAAGCATAATATTCGCCATGTTCTCTTCAGCTTGTAACGTGTAGTTACGATGTAGTGAAGATGTTATCTTCACTAGGTATCAATGACAACCAAGTTTGTGTTGGTTTAGTCTTGTCTGTTTATTGCTGTCATATTGGTATATAAAGTTCTATATGTAACCTGGAATATGTTCAAACATATACATAAAGGTTGTCTACTACAATACTCCTCTCCTTAGTGACGAGGAAGGAGGAATGATTACAGTCTTCTTACGGCATCCGTTCGTGTTGTGGAGAAGATATAGAACGTATCAGTAGCGTGGAGTTGTAGACGTAGTTGTTGTTGTTGTAGTGGTCGAGGTCGTAGAGTGGAGTATAGCAGGAAAGCTGGTGTGTGTGTGTGTGCACATGTTGCTGCAGTGTCAGTGGAACTCAATGACGCCTGAGATTAAGATTTTTAATGTCGACAACAGGGTTGAAGTTTATAAAATATCGGCTCCTAAATTGGCTTACGCGTGTTTGCGTGTGCGCGTTTGTGAGCAGTTTGGGATAAAGCGATTGTAGACATTTATCATCCCTCGGAACTCTTCAGGTGGCGCTGGGTCGTTGGCTTTGGAAACTGCTGAATTGTGTCACACTTTGACTGAAATGGAGTGATGCCACTGCTGAAGACACTGTGTTGTCAACAAAATCGATTGACGAGTATCCAAACTCTGATTTGTCAATGTTGATCTGGGTGTCTTAGTCGTGTAGACGGGTGAAGATTTACTCAAGATGTCATCGATGAGAATCCGTGTCACGGCTGGCGATGAGTAAGCGAAAAGGTTGGCCTCACACAACGTCGTCTATAAAGCGTTTAAAAGTCTGGGCTGCATTTTAAACTAAATAGCATCCTGATGTACTCGAACAAGCCAAATGGAGTTACGATGGCTGTTTTCGGGATGTCCGCTGGGTTGACTGGGATCTGGTAGACTGCCTTGACTAGGTCAATCGTTGAAAATGTAGTACAACCAGCAAGTTGTGATGAGAACTCTTGGATGTTAGGTATGGGATACTTGTACAAGGCGGTGCGAGAGTTGAGAGTTGGTCTGATTTCTCCGTTCTTCATGGGGACTCTTTAGGCTGAAGAGATTCTTTTGGATGGTTTGGTGGCAGACGTTGGTAAAAGAGTGTCATAGCAGGTCTTGGTCGAATTTCTCTAGTTTGTCTCCCAGTAGCTTCTTGATGCGGTACAATAATTCTGTTGGCCTCTCGTTACCTAGTTCTTCTTTTGACACTAAATCCTGAAGTCGGGTTGCCAGTGAAGATACACTATGTGAATATTGACTCTACAATAGATTGATTACCTTGTCACGCCCCCAGTCCTGTAAAGTAACGAGTTGTTGATGGTGTTGTAAGGTGTTGTGGTGGTGTGATAGTACTAATTCCTCTGATACACAACTGACCACAACGCATCACACATCACCACTATGAACAAAACAACACATAACACCACCATTACCACCACACCACCACCACACCACCACCACACCACACCACCACCACACCACCACCACACCCC
>JAWZYT010002207.1:0-7500 GCA_034508575.1 Petrolisthes manimaculis | reverse complement strand
CATTACTCCAATATATAATTACACACCTTTATATTATGGAGAGAAAAAATATTATAGGCATATTTTTAATTGACTGGAGTTACAGTATTTGCTATAGTATTTAACAACAAACCATTATTATACGTAACACTGTCCGCCTTATATTGCTCAAAGAAAATTATGGGTGTTTATTTATTTTCGCTAAACATTCCTGGAAATCCGCTAAATTGTCAAAGGGCCAGCGAACCCCAGTGGACTGTGCGAACTCCAGCCAAACTATGTACTCAGCTGTGTGGCATGGCAGGAGGGACGACTGATGCATGGGACGGGAAGAAGAGGGAAAGGATGGAATTTAGGGAGAGGGAGTGGGAGAAGATAATGGGTAGAGAATCACATAGGGAGAGAGAGAGAGAGGAAGAGGATGGAGGTAAACAGAGAGAGTTACAAAGAGTTACGTAGAATACCAGACCACAACAGACCTTACGATCCTCACGAAGTGACCTGATTAGAGGATTACTGGCAGAGAATATAATACTCTCCAGTGATAGTTGTAGATAAGGATAGCAAAGTAGAAGGCTCTCCCCACCCTCCACTCCCTCCGGCCTAAACCGTACAGGATTGGTCGATAGTGAAATATTAATTACATTCCATATTGTCTATGCCTTAGATAATTTTGAATACCTGGATTAAGTCACCTCTTAATCTACATTGTGTTAATGGGAATAGATTTAACTCACTTAGCCGCTCCTCGTACGTTTTGTTCCTTAGACTTAGTATCATTTTAGTAACTCTACGTTATATATGTTTTTATTTCTGGTAGTACAGGCACCAGGCTTAAACACAGTATTCCATAAAGGGACGGACCAAGGATTTATCCAGAGTAAGAATTGTGTATTAAGACTTATACTCGAATACTCTGCCAATAAAGCCAATAGTTTTATTTGCTTTCTTAATTACTTCCGTACACACACAACATGACTCAGTGTGACCTAATCTGACGTGACCTAATTGAGCCCTGACATGACCCCTCGTAGTCTACAGTAAATAAACCAGGACTCAGTGTGACCTAATCTGACGTGACCTGACCTCACCCGACCCCATCTGACCTGAGTAGTGCTTGTTGACAATCACTCGTGTGTACAATTAATTAAGCCATATTGCTGCCGGGGCCTCCACATAGACAAAGCTTAGAGGGGAAGACGGAATGGCAGGACAGGCGGGCAGACTGGTAATTATATAAGATCATAGGTATGGAAGGTTTGGACTAGAGTGGTTCGTTAGTAGGAAGGGAGTGAGGGAAGAAAGCAGTGAGTAGGTATGAATGGTTTGTACTGGAGAGGTTTGTTAGTAGGAAGGGAATGAGAGAAGAAAGCAGTGAGTAGGTATGAATGGTTTGTACTGGAGAGGTTTGTTAGTAAGGAAGGGAGTGAGGAAAGTTGGTTGGTTGGTTGGTAGGGAAGAAAGCAGTGAGGAAAAGGAGGAGGAGGAGGAGGAGGACAAGGATGCATGTACATTTTAGAGAGCGAGATGAGGTGAGGGAGAAAAGTTAAGCTAAAGAATGAGATAAACAAATTCCTAGATAAACACTGTAGATAAAGAAACTGAGAGAGTGAAAAAAAAGAGAGTGTGGAGGGGTGAGTACAGGCAAAGAGGATAGTTAAGTAGCCAAGTTGGGCAAGCAAGCAAGGAAGTAGGAAGTCAGTCACTCAGGCAAGCACAGAGGACACACAGATGGATGGTTGTTTCCTGGCTTAACATGCTGAGGCTAGGTGGTGTAGGGGAGGGAGGGAGAAGGGTGAGACAACAAACAGGGAGGGAATAGGGGACAGACAACACAGAGAAACGAGCAGGGAGAATGAGAGAGAGAGAGAGCAGAGAAGCAGATAATGGGGGACGAAATAGCAGCAGAGAGAATAGGAATAGACTGGAAAAGGTAGACGAATAGAGAATAGGAAAATAGATATAGAATTAGGGACAAACTGGGAGAAAGGGAATTGTGGAAGCAAGAGAATGGACAAAAGAGGAAATAAGGAATGGGAGATATCCAAGGGAGAGAAGGATGGAATACAAATGTTAAAGCTTGCTACAATACCGTGTTTAGGTCATTTTGGAGACCGTGTTTTTTCCGTAGTATTTATATTCGTGTTTCTAGTCTAAGGGTCGTGATCGAGGCACAGATTGGACGGGGCATTTACCCTTCCAGTTTGCCGACAGCGTACGATACTATTTTCAGTATAGTCACGGTTTTATCTAATGTTCTCATGTAAGCAATATATATATATATATATGTGTGTGTGTGTGTGTGTGTGTGTTCGTGCTATATAATAATTCCCCTAACAACCTCAAAGACATAACGAAACCACTGTCCTCCCTATACAATACTCCCCTCTTTGCTGCTACGTGAACAGGGAGAGGGAGAGGAGAGGAGAGGCACCCTGGTCATAAACACGATACGAAGAAGAAGAAAGAGGAGGAGGAGGAGGAGGAGGAGGAGGAGGAGGAGGAGGAGGAGATCAGTGAGGGAGAACTACTGTAAAACTACTGTAAATTTGCTTTCCTCTCACAAATATGTTACAGACGCATGAAGAGAACGCGAGTACATGTACATATTTTATCCAGGTAAGGAATTTACACTATGTTGCCTTATGTTACATTTATAGGTGTATCATTCAGTATAAGGAATGCTGATACCTTATTATTACTATTATTGATAAACTAATATGCTTATAACACACTATTTTATTTTTTATTCTCCTATGAGCGATGTAATGTAAGTACGTATTTGTTTACCCAGATCGTGTTTGGTGTACAGTGGTAAATAAAATAACAACTGATATCTGCCATGCTTGTGGAATACTAATAAACTAGCCAGGGAGATAAACTACTACTTAACGTCGCTATTAACTCACACGAGGCAGTTAGATAAGTTAGTGTCGCGTGGGAAATGAAGGAAGGATTGCGGGATTAAGTCGTATTTTGCGAGTTGGAAAAGTAGAGTATTTTCCCCCGTGATATTAAAAAAATGAAAGGCCCTGTACCGTAATTGTGTGTGTGAGGTTTTTTTTTTCTGTCTTTCAGTTTGCATCGTCGTGTGTGTGTGTGTGTGTGTGTGTGTGTGTGTGTGTGTGTGTGTGTGTGTGTGTGTGTGTGTGTGTGTGTGTGTGTGTGTGTGTGTGTGTGTGTGTGTGTGTGTGTGTGTGTGTGTGTGTGTGTGTGTGTGTGTGTGTGTGTGTGTGTGTGTGTGTGTGAGTGAGTGAGTGAGTGAGTGAGGAGAAGATAAGGACGGAAAGAAGGGCAGGTGAAGGAGAGGACAAGAGGAAAGAAAGAAAGGAAAAATGAGGGGGAAGAGAGAAAGATAAAAAAAAATTGATAAAACAGAGTGAGAGAATGAGTGGCAGAGAAAGTTTGAAGATAAGCAAAGAAACGAGAAAGGCAATTAAAAGAAATGTAGAGGAGAAAAAAAAGAACAAGAAAATAAATGAACGAAAGAGAATAAATGAATGAAAGGAAGTTAATCAGAGAGAGAGAGAGAGAGAGAGAGAGAGAGAGAGAGTGAGTGAGAGAGAGAGAGAGAGTGAGAGAGAGAGAGAGAGATAGGAGGTGGAATGACAAGGAGAGACAGGGATGATAAAAGGAGGAAAAAGAAATAGATGGAAGAGAAGGGGAACAGTGACAACAAGAGAGGGAGAAAAAGAAAGGGATGCAGATATGGATGGTCAGATAGAGAGAGTGAGAGAGAGGAGAGAAAGTGTGTGTGTGGGGGGGGGGTGTTTGTTTGTTTGTTTTGTTGTTTGAGAAGTGAGTGAAGAGAGGTGAGGTGGGAAGTGAGTGAGGGTGAGGGGTGAGTGAGAGAGAGAGAGAGAGAGAGGAGAGAGAGAGAGAGAGAGAGAGAGAGAGAGACAGAGTACGATGTGAGTGAGGGTGAGTGTGATGTGTGAGAGGAGGCAGTATTTGAAAGGTGTGTGGGAGAGAGAGTGAGGTAAAAAGAACAGACATTAGAGCAGTAAGAATGAAAGAGTTTTGTGAAGTTGTGAGAAGGAGTTGTTGGAGTGTGACCTGAAGCTCATAGACAGTCAGTCGCACATGAAAAATATAAACATAAATTGTGTCCGAAATTCGAATATTCGTTTAGTCATGAAATTTCTACTCTTTACTTTTGTCTACTGTTTTTTTATATATATAAATAACTTGCTTTTTCGCTCTAAGAATTGAGTTGTTTTTGTCATGGGAAAAAAAAACCATTACAATCTTCTATTAATCTCAGTAGTGTCGAGATACTGAAACGCGGGTGGACAGATCCGTAGATTTTATTCTGACTAATAATACCATAAATTCATTTCTTCCTGTTTAATTATAAGTGACACGTAAGCCGGAGAGAGGAGAGATTGAGGAGAGAAAGAAGGATGGGGATAAGGAGAGAGAAAGTGAACGAGTGTGAAAGAGAGAGAAAGAGAGATAGAAAGTGAACGAGTAACCCACCGGTGTGAAATAAATGGATGGAAACTTGGATGTAACGAACGACTGAAACACATTGGCAACTACAGAATATACACAATGAGAAATGAAGTGGAAAGAGGGAAGCTCAGTATTGGAGTCGTAGAGAGAGAGAGAGTAGAGAGAGAGAGAGGAGAGAGAGAGAGTGGTGGGGAAGGGAGAGAGAGAAAAGGAGAGGGAAGAGAGAGAAAGAAGGTAGGGAAGAGAGAGAGAGAAGGGGAGAGATAAGAGAGAAAAGAGGTATGGGTAAAGATAGTGAGAAAGTGAGAGTGTGAAAGATAGAAAATAATAAGAAGAGAAAGAGAGAGAAGAGGGATGAGAGAAGATGAAAGTGAACGAGTGTAAAAGAGAGAGAGACTGAGAGATAAAGACATGTTTTACATTAGCTGTTATTTATTGCTCACCCACCACTCCCACCTCAGTACTCTCCGTCCCTCCCCTCCCAACCTCACTTCCCCCCGTCCCCCAACCCACCTGACACCCTCACCTCATACTCCCACTCCCCCGTCCCACAACCCACTTCCCCCGTCCCCCAACCCCTTTCCCCCTCCCTCAACCCACTTCCCCGTCCCCCAACCCACTTCCCCCGCCCCCAAACCACCTGACACCTCCCTCAGTACTCCTTCCCCGTCCTACATACCCCTTCCCCGTCCCCCCAACCTCCTCGACACCCATCTTCTGACCCCAATCCCTCTCCACTAACCCTCATCTCCCAACCTCTGCCCCCTTCACAGTCCTCCTCAGTCTCCAACCCCCCCCGTTACCCCAACCCATTCCCACAAACCCCCGACCCCTTCAGACCTTACTTCTCCAATCCCAACCTCCTGTCTTCCTTACGGTATCCTAAAACTTTCGTATTCAAGTCAAATCAGAAAAATATTGAATGTTTTTTATAGATTGGGAAAATAGCCATGGTCTGAATCATCCACAACTTCCCTCTTTACAGTCCAATGCTTACCTCTCACTCCAATTACCCTCCCTTGTTTCGCCTCTCCCCTTCTTCATACCTTCACCATCTTATACCATCCCTCTCTCTTTATCAGTTACGTCTCCCTTCATCATTTCATCTCCCTTTCCTTTCATTGTTTAGCTCTCTCTCTTCTCTCTCCTCTCTCTCTTTTTTTTTTCTCTCTCTCTCTTCCTCCGTCTCTCAACATCCCATTCTTCTCCCTCTCCTCTCCCCTCCTCTGTTCGTTGTCCCATATTCTGCGTTTTGTTTTTCTACTTTTCTTACTCCCCTCTTTCTTTCTCGGTCCCCTCCCTTCCTCCCTTCGGTTCTTTTCTCATTCTTTTTTCCGTGTGTGTGTGTGTGTGTGTGTGTGAGTGTGTGTGTGTGTGTGTGTGTGTGTGTATGTGTGTGTGTGTGTGTGTGTGTGTGTGTGTGTGTGTGTGTGTGTATGGTGTGTGTGTGTGTGTGTGTGTGTGTGTGTGTGTGTGTGTGTGTGTGTGTGTGTGTGTGTGTGTGTGTGTGTGTGTGTGTGTGTGTGTGTGTGTGTGTGTGTGTGTGTGTGTGTGTGTGTGTGTGTGTGTGTGTGTGTGTGTGTGTGTGTGTGTGTGTGTGTGTGTGTGTGCGTGCGTGCGTGCGTGCGTGCGTGCTGTCTGTCTGTCTGTCTGTCTGTCTGTCTGTCTGTCTGTCTGTCTGTCTGTCTGTCTGTCTGTCTGTCTGTCTGTCTGTCTGTCTGTCTGTCTGTCTGTCTGTCTGTCTGTCTGTCTGTCTGTCTGTCTGTCTGTCTGTCTGTCTGTCTGTCTGTCTGTCTGTCTGTCTGTCTGTCTGTCTGTCTGTCTGTCTGTCTGTCTGTCTGTCTGTCTGTCTGTCTGTCTGTCTGTCTGTCTGTCTGTCTGTCTGTCCTGTCTGTCTGTCTGTCTGTCTGTCTGTCTGTCTGTCTGTCTGTCTGTCTGTCTGTCTGTCTGTCTGTCTGTCTGTCTGTCTGTCTGTCTGTCTGTCTGTCTGTCTGTCTGTCTGTCTGTCTGTCTGTCTGTCTGTCTGTCTGTCTGTCTGTCTGTCTGTCTGTCTGTCTGTCTGTCTGTCTGTCTGTCTGTCTGTCTGTCTGTCTGTCTGTCTGTCTGTCTGTCTGTCTGTCTGTCTGTCTGTCTATTCTCTCATTCGTGCTTTGTTTTTTACGTACTGTCTCTCTTTTTCTGTTTTTTCTATCTCGTGTCTTGCTCCTCCTTCCTTTTAATCTATCACACACACACACACAGTCACACACAGTCACACACACACACACACACACACACATACACACAGTCACACCTACCTCTTTGTGTACATACATGGTAGCAGACGTGTCCTTGAACGCCCATAGAAAATTCCATCGCATTTTTGAGTTGACAGAGTGAGTGATAGCAGAGTGGTGAGAATGCAAATTGAGATAGCACACGACCGAGATGGCGACGTGACAGGGTGGAGTGACAGGAGGATGGGGGAGTGTGAAGTGGTTAAGTGACAGAGGGAAGTAGTAGAATGATCTGGTAGAGTGAGATAATAAAATAGGGTGAGGTAACATGTTGAAGTGGTTAAGTGCAGAGGGAAGTGGTAGAATAATCTTTTTAGGGTGAGGTAATAAAATGATAGTTGTTGAAGTGGTAGGGTGAAGTTTTTAAATGGTAGGGTGGTGAAGTGATAGGTTTTTAAATGGTAGGGTGGTGAAGTGATAGAATGAAGTGGTAGAGGGTAGTGGTAGAATGAAGTGGTAAATTGAAGTATGTACAAGGTGACGTGGAACAGTGAGGCGGCTAGATGAAGAGACTGAATGAAGTGGTAGTGTGAAGTGACAGTGAAGATTTAAAGTGAGATAGCAGGGTAAAATGTGCAGAAGTGACAAGGGGAAATAGCAGGTCGGGAAGTGGAAGTGTAACAGTGAAGTGGTAAAGTGAGATAGCAGGGTAAAATGTGTAGAAGTGACAGGGGGAAGTGGTAGGTAAAGAAGTGGAAGTGTAACAGGAGGAGGAGGAAGAGGAGGTACAGTAAATCAACACAGTAGTAGACGCTTAAATTAAATGAAAATGGACAGGTTTGGATTGAGA
>JAWZYT010002206.1:15000-100000 GCA_034508575.1 Petrolisthes manimaculis | reverse complement strand
CAGAATTTAATTATTTTTGTTCATCTGGTGCTGTTGTTTCCTGGCATAATTATATACTTTGGAGGAATCAAGTGACTCCAATGTAACAAAAGTGAATTATTATTATTATTACTCCTTTAATTAACACAACACAGGATATCTCGCTTCTCATTGGCTACCTTTGTTGTACTCTAGAAATCCGCTCTTCTTATTGGCTACCGGGTATGACGTCACAGGTAAACAAGCCTTCCTATTGGCCACCAGGAATGTCTTCAAAGCCATGTAAGCATCCTATTGGCTCTCCAGGGTATGACGTCACGAAAAAAAAAGCCCTGGAAGCATGTAATTGGCTACCAGGTATGACGTCACATGTAAACAAGCCTTCCTATTGGCCACCAGGATTATCTTCAAGGCCATGTAAGCATCCTATTGGCTCTCCAGTGTTATGACGTCACAAGCCAAGCAGCCTCACGGGTGTTGGTTACTAAAAACGTGACCTTTTGAGAATGAGGAGGAGGATTTTTGAAGCGACAAATTGAAAACGACTCACGTGTTGATGACAGAAGTGGAAGAGTGGGTGAATTTTGTGGAGGTGAAGCGTCTTTGTTGTGTGTCGTGGGAGGAAGGAGAGAGGGAGGAGGAAATGGAAGGAGGAGAAGGAGTATAGGATGGGAAATGGAGGGAGGGGTAGGGAGAAATGGATGGAGAAGGAGTATAGGGTGGGAAATGGAGGGAGGAGTAGGGAGAAATGGGTGGAGGAGAAGGAGTATAGGGTGGGA
The DNA here is from genome assembly GCA_034508575.1 of Petrolisthes manimaculis. Classification (NCBI taxonomy): domain Eukaryota; kingdom Metazoa; phylum Arthropoda; class Malacostraca; order Decapoda; family Porcellanidae; genus Petrolisthes; species Petrolisthes manimaculis. Next base: position 99,242 of record JAWZYT010002206.1, on the reverse strand, counting down.
AATGGAGGGAGGAGTAGGAAGAAATGGGTGGAGGAGAAGGAGTATAGGGTGGGAAATGGAGTAGGGAGAGGGAGTGAAGAGGAAAGGAGGGAGAAGGTAGAGAGGGAGAGAAGAGGAAAGGAGGGAGAAGGTAGAGAGAGGGAGAGGGGATAATGAGTAGGGAAGGAAAGAAAGGAAGGGGAGAAAAGGAGGAAGAAGGAGGGAAGGAAGAAAGAAGGGAGGAATGGAAGGTGGTGTGAGGAAAAGAATGTGGCAAGAGAATGAAGGGAGGACAAAAGGAAGAACTGAAGGAGAAAGGGAAGAGAGGAAAAAGAGAATGAGGAAGAGAAAAATTGAGGAAAAGAAAGAGACAAGAAACAAGGGAAGAGAATATAGAGAAAGACAATACAGAAAGGAGATGGCAGGAAAGGAAGGAAGGAAGGAAAGATGGAAAGGAAGAAAAGGAAGGAAATAGCAGAAAAGGAGGGAAAGAAGGAAAGGAGAGAAGAGAGGGAAAGAAGGAAAGGAAGAAAATGGCAGGAAAGGAAGGAGAAAAGGGAAGGAAAGATGGAAAGAAGAAAATAGCAAGAAAGGAGGGAAGGAAAGATGGAAAAAAGAAAATAGCAAGAAAGGAAAGAAGGAAGAAAATGGCAGTAAAGAAAGGAAGGAAAGATGGAAAGTAGAAAATAGCAAGAAAGGAAAGAAGGAAGAAAATGGCAGTAAAGGAAGGAAGGAAATAGCAAGAAAGGAAAGAAGGAAGAAAATGCCAGTAAAGAAAGGAAGGAAGAAAATGGCAGTAAAGGAAGGAAGGAAGAAATTGCAATAAAGGAAGGAAGGAAGGAAAGAAGAAAATAGCAAGAAAGGAAAGAAGGAAGAAAATGGGAGTAAAGGAAGGAAAAAAGAAAATAGCAAGAAAGGAAAGAAGGAAGAAAATGGCAATAAAGGAAGGAAGGAAAGAAGGAAGAAAATGGCAGTAAAGGAAAGAAGGAAGAAAATGCCAGTAAAGAAAGGAAGGAAGAAAATGGCAGTAAAGGAAGGAAGGAAGAAAATGGCAATAAAGGAAGGAAGGAAAGAAGGAAGAAAATGGCAGTAAAGGAAGGAAGGAAATAGCAAGAAAGGAAAGAAGGAAGAAAATGCCAGTAAAGAAAGGAAGGAAGAAAATGGCAGTAAAGGAAGGAAGGAAGAAATGGCAATAAAGGAAGGAAGGAAGGAAAGAAGAAAATAGCAAGAAAGGAAAGAAGGAAGAAAATGGCAGTAAAGGAAGGAAGGAAGGTGAGGTGAGGTGAGGTGAGGTGAGGTGTGGTGAAGGTGAAGGTAAGGTGAGGTGAGGTGTGGTGAAGGTGGATGTTTAAAGGTGGGAACACATTACGTCAAAATATTCCCCAAGAAACGCTATACTCGAATATTAAATTTTGTACCTTGTTGCTTCGAAAGTATCCAGTGACGAGACCAAGATATTCTGGTTGGGAAACGTAACACGAAACACTATGAAGCGTTCAATTTAAAGAGAGAGAGACAGAGAGAGAGAGAGAAAGAAAGAAAGTTTTTTTTTTTTTTTTCTTTTTTCTTTTTTCTTTTTTTTTTTGCCAAGGAACAGATCCCTTATTAGAACCATTGAAGGTGTTTGTGTGTCTGTATGTCTGTTTGTTTGTTTTCTGGTATTAGTTATATATATATATATAGGAGGAATTGGTGGTATATAGCCTTCCAATTTACCCAACAAGAAAATCTCCTCCCCTTCCTACCGAAACTTTTGGAAACATACGAAACTTTTACAGGAAACTTTTTTGGGGGGGGATTGTGTACATGCAGATTTATATGAAACTTTGATGTGAGACGCGTGTATGTAAATAAATAAATTGACGTGAATCTCACATACACAAAGTTTCTACAATAAAAAGGTGATTGAAAAAGAAGCATGTTTCTTTACTGTATAAGTTTCAGAATGCGTATCCCAACACACACACACACACTCACATACATACACACATACATACATACATACATACACACACATCATATACATACATACATACATACCACAAACACACAATCACTTACACACACATACACACACATACATACATATATACATACGACATACACACACACACACAAACACACAAACACAACGGAAAACAACTCTTTGTACATTGTATACAAAAATGATGATGTTCTTTATCGTTTACTTCCAGAAATATTATTATTAGTATTAGTAGTAGTATTGTTGTTGTTGCTGTTGTTATTATTATTATTATTATTATTATTGTTGTTGTTGTTGTTGTTACTGCTGTTCTTATTATTATCATTGATGTTGTTGTTATTATTATTATTATTATTATTATTATTATTATTATTTCAGATGAGAGTGTGTTGGAGAGACAACTACAGGAGTCTACTCACTCAGACCAAGGTACAGTACCTGTGTGTGTGTGTGTGTGTGTGTGTGTGTGTGTGTGTGTGTGTGTGTGTGTGTGTGTGTGTGTGTGTGTTATATAATCCCAACACGGTCATTTTTCAACCTCTGCACATTAATTGAAGTAAAATAACAACAACAATACACTACCACTCACTCACTACCAACAACAACAACACCACCACCACCACAACAACAACTCCCCCTCCACCACCACCATCAACAACAACACCAACAACAACAACACCTCCCCCTCCCCCCTTTTCCCTCCCTCTATCTTCTCCCCAACACACACAGGATACAAGACAAGGATTCTAGGATCAGTTGAGAGGATCCTACAGGCAGGGTCGTCTGTGTGGTTGGTGTGTGTTGTGATGGGTTGGCCTCCACCTCCTGCTGTCCTCTGGTACCATCGCAAGTCACTCTTACATCCACACCAACACGCCCACCGCCTCTCTGTACAGGTGCGAAAAAATGGGATAATCTCCTATTTTTTTTAGGGGGGGGTAATTCACTTATGTACCACTCCTATTTTTTTTAAGAGGGTAATTCACTTTTGTACCACTCCTATTTTTTTTTAAGAGGGTAATTCACTTTTGTACCACTCATATTTTTTTTAAGAGGGTAATTTACGTTTGTACCACTCTTATTTTTTTTGAAGGGGGTAATTCACTTTTGTACCACTCCTATTTTTTAAGAGGATATATAATTTACTTTTGTTATACTCCTATTTTTTAAGGTGGGAATTTAAACCACTCCTATTTTTTTTTTGAGGGGGGTAATTCACTTTTGTACTGCTCTTATTTTTTAAGGAGATGTAATTATAGCACATTATTTTGGGTGATAAATCTGGAGTAAATAATTCCTCCAAACAATTCCAAGGCAACAGGATACCATTATTTTTCTTCATCTGAGTGTATGTGTGTGTTTCGTGGCATATAGTTTGGAGGAATCAAGGCAATCACTTCAATCTATCCAATATCTACCATCCCCATTTTAATTAACTTTTGTTCATTTCCGCTCTTGTTTACATTTTTTTAAGACGAACTGAACACTATCTCTTATTAATTTGTTCACTTCCTCGTGTTTGTTTACATTTTTATGAAGAAATAGCTTCTCTTATTATTATATTTTTCATTTCCTGGTATTTATATTTTGCAGTTGAGACTATCTGTATTTTTTTATTTTTTTTATTAGGTTGGTCATTTCCTTCATTTCAAATGGTTAATATGATCTGTATCTACATTTGTATTTATATTTATATTTGTTTCTTTCATTGTGCTTATATTGTTAATTAAAGTGATTGTTTTCCTTATTTTTATATAGATAATTTTCCTCGTATTTACATTGCCATGGTGGGCTGTATTCATTATTATTTATGTGTACAGTTGCCTCATAAAATTTTCGAGACACTACCTGATCAAGTATTAATTAAGCGAGTTGAGGCCAATATGAAACAGTATAAGCGTTGTAATTGGTTCACCAGGTAGTGTGTCAAATGATTCGAAATTTCAACAAGACCTGGATACATATTTTGGATTACGAGTGAACAGTTGGCCCACATATGATCTGGTACGCCTCATTACTTGTGGGATACCTAATTACCTATACGACAGAAAGGAAAGTGAGCCAAAGTTATAGTTTGTTGACAAGCAGACAGTAATAATATTTTACTGTCTGCCTGTCAACAAACATATACATCTTTTTTCACTTTCCTATCTTTTGTAGCCAAGCACCTCACAAGTAACGAGCCATACCAGCTTCATGTGTGTCCAACTGTACCTCATATTACATCTGTGTGTCACCTGTTATATCCTTGTTGCACTCACTATAGGACAGAGAAATTGTAGCTGAAGTGTATTGACCTAACTTTTGTTTTGTGTCATATTAATGGGAAGGGGATTATTCTCTCTCTCTCTCTCTCTCTCTCTCTCTCTCTCTCTCTCTCTCTCCTCTCTCTCTCTCTCTCTCTCTCTCTCTCTCTCTCTCTCTCTCTCTCTCTCTCTCTCTCTCTCTCTCTCTCTCTCTCTTCTCTCTCTCTCCTCTCTCTCTCTCTCTCATCTCTCTCTCTCTCTCTCTCATCTCTCTCTCTCTCTCTCTCTCTCTCTCTCTCTCTCTCTCTCTACTCTCTCTCTCTCTCTCTCTCTCTCTCTCTCTCTCTATCTATCTATCTATCTATCTATCTATCTATCTATCTTTTCAATAACACATCTACACCCCTCCCCTTTCCCCACCCCCTCACTACCTCTCTCGGTCACTCACCCTTACCCCCCCACCCCCACCCCCACCTTTCGTCCTCTCCCCCCCCCCCCACCCCACAAACCTCTTCTCCTTCTCTAACTTCTCTTGACTTTCCTTGCTCCTCCAGGCTTCACTTCCATTGCTTTTCTTCCTTGCCTCTTATTCCTTCTCCTACCCTTCCTTCCTTCCTTCCTTCCTTTTCTTCTCCACTTCCCTTCCCTTCCTTCTCCTTCCTTTCATTTTCCTCTACTTCTCATCCCTTCTCTTCCTTCTCCTACCCTTCCTTCCTTCTACTTCTCTTTCCTTTTCCTCCACTTCACTTCCCTTCCCGTCTTATCCTCTCTCCTTCCCTTCCTATCCTCTCTCCTTCCCTTCTCTTTCTTCTCCTTCCCTTCCTTTCCCCGACCATCACTAATTCAACCCCCCCCCCACTCTCCCCCCCAGGTCGAGGAGGAGGGTGGAGGAAGCAGTACCTCCAAGTTACACCTCCACTCCGTCACTATACAAGACTCGGGGAATTATTCTTGTTTACCTGTGGGGAGGTTCACCTGCTTCGGTCACCTTACATGTTAGCAGTGGTGAGTTGTGTGTGTGTGTGTGTGTGTGTGTGTGTGTGAGAGAGAGAGAGAGAGAGAGAGAGAGAGAGAGAGAGAGAGAGAGAGAGAGAGAGAGAGAGAGAGAGAGAGAGAGAGAGAGAGAGAGAAAGAGAGAGAGAAAGAGAGAGAGAATGAGATATGATAAATGAAGTGAGAGAGAGATGATAAATGAAGTGAGTGAGAGAGAGAGAGAGATTAAATGAAGTGTAAGTAAGTACATTTTTATTGCTTTTAAAGAACAAACGGGTAGAACAAAATAACTTATATTACAAAATTCCTACAAAATAAAATACAACTCAAGTGACCAGAGTATTATAAACATGAATTTGATAATATTTGGTTAGCAGTTACATAACGTTTAATTAAGTGTGTGTGTGTGTGTGTGTTTGTGTGTGTATATGTGTGTGTATATGTGTGTGTGTATATGTGTATGTGTGTGTATATGTGTATATGTGTGTGTGTATGTATGTGTGTGTGTGTGTGTGTGTGTGTTAACCAAAAGTTGACCCTAAATACACATCCCACTTTCAGTTTGTTTTTCCTTTCAGATGAACCAAGGGCAGCAGTCCAGTTGGAGGGAGTGAGTAGTGGTGGGGGAAGGGGGAAGGAGGGTATGTGGACACTCCTCATCCTCCCCCTCCCCTTCATCTCCCTCATCCTCCCCCTACACCTCCACCTCCACCTCCCTCCCCTCCCTACCCTCTCCTAGCACCCGAAGGAAGGAGGGAGGAAGCTAACCTCTCCAACAACAACAACAACATCAACAACAACATAATGATAATAATAATAATAATATATAAACAAAACATGGTGCTCTCGCTTCACTATCTATTTAATTAAGGTTTGTTATGGCTGTGTTGTGTTCAGTTTCCAACCAGGGTATATATATATAAATAAATATTAATTAAGGAAACAGTAGAGTATTAGTGGTAAATCTGGAGCAACTGATTCCTCCTAACTATTCCAAGCAACAACAGACCACCATTATTATTATATCAGGTAATCACTGTATGGTCCTGTTTCCTGATATACTTTGGAGGAATCAAGGCACAACTGACTGATATTCTTACATAACATACAGTCTTATTGAACGAGAATCTAACTTTTTAATTATTACAATATATACTAACTACACCAATGTACATACTTGTTTGTTCACATGTACTGTACTAACTAACTAACTAACTAACTAACTAACCCTTGTTTAATTAAATCACTAACAAATTACAGCACACTACTACCACTACTACACCTCCATATGGTTTCACTATAGGCCCTCGATATAATATTATTAAATTTATCACTATTCTTTTAAACACATGTATCCTTTTAACACCTGAGTCTTAGTTAATCCCTTACTAACTTAGTATGTATGGTAATGAATAATACAAGTCTGGGTAAATCTTTAGTAGTTTTCAATGAATGACTGAGTTTTAAAATAAAGTGTATAAAGTTATGGGTAATGAATAACACAAGTCTGGGTAAATCTTTAGTAGTTTTCAATGAATGACTGAGTTTTAAAATAAAGTGTATAAAGTTATGGGTAATGAATAACACAAGTTTGGGTAAATCTTTAGTTGTCTTCAATGAATGACTGAGTGTATAATGAAGTGGTGGATACAAGTTTTTATTCATTATAATAATACTGTATAATTTTATCGAGGGTTTATTGTCGGTATAGTCAGAACACACACAGTTGTTAGAACATGCCCCGCCCCCTCCTCCTCCTCCTCCTGACGTGATTGGCTGGTGAGTGAAGTGTCCTAGATGCTTTGATTGGCTGGCTGTGAGTAAGGGGGCGGGGCTTGTACTGATGGTTGGGTATGATCTGACTATAGGGTATAATAATATATAGCTGGTACAGTATATTCCTGTGTAGATATCATACATAATATATCTATACATGTGTATTTTTGTTGTAATAAAGTTGATATAACCTTACAATATCATAATTCTTAAAGTATAGCCTATATATAAGACGTCATCTGGTCGTCCAAGCAGAGGATTAGGGTACCAAGACCGTCTTGGGAGCGCTTGGTTTCAGTGATGAGAACTGACCAAATACGTAGAATCTGTGTTCTCGTCGTCCAGATACGGATTGGGCAGAAACAAAAGAAAGTTTGTAAACAGAGTCGTAAGAAAATACTACAAATTGGTCTACTTTTCCTTCACTTTTCTCATATTATGAAGCAAATTTGTGTCCTAAGTTGCATGTATTATACACCAAAAGATGCAGAATTAAGAAACGAATAAGATGAGACCAACTAGAAGTCTCTTGATATGATCTTTAGTTGAAGACTTGCGATTTTTATTACTTTATTCTCGATTTTCGGTGAAAAATTATTTAATATAATAATAATTAAAAAAAAATATTTAATATAATAATAACGACCTAAATTTGACTGATTCAGAACGACCTAAATTTAACTGATTCAAAAAATAAAAATTATTAATTAAAAAAAAATTAGTTAATTAGCGGCGGGGGTGGCGGCGGCGGCGGCGGCGACGACGACGACAACGACGACGGCGACAATAATTAATAAAAAAAAAATATATATATATATATATATATTAATTTAAAAAAAAAAGTTAATTAGCGGCGGCGACGACGACGACGAAGACGACGACGATAATAATTAATAAAAATATATATATATATTTAAAAAAAAAAGAAAAAAAAAAAAAATCTGCCGAATCGGTAGTCTGAGGCGAGCTTAGCTTGGATGGATACGTGGTTGGTCTTGGTTTCAGTGGCTGACAGCAGGGTCCAACTTGGTGGATCGACGAATCCTTTTGTCCGACCAGAACAGTTCCGCTTGCTTTGGCTTTGGTTTCACCCAAGCGAACTTCGTATCAGATTGACGACCAGATGACGTCTTTAAAATATATATAGCCTATATGTATACCTCACAACTGTTTAAAGTGCAAAATATCTTGTATGGTTAAAGGGACAGTACAGTGTTGGTAAATCTGGAGTCAATTATTCCTCCAAACTATTCCAAACAACAGAACACCATTATTTTTATTCACCTGGTTCTGTTTCCTGGCAAAATTTGGAGGAATCATGGCACTCCAATGTAACAAAAGAGAATCACCCCCTTAAATTGGAGTTACTGATTCCTCTAAAGTATGCCAAGAAACAGGACCAGATTAAGGGGGTGTGGGAATAGGGGGACAGGCTTGGGGGGGGGTTGGGGGGTGCAGGAGTAGGGGGACAAGCTTGAGGGGGGGAATAGGGGGACAGGCTTTCTACCCACCCCAAGCCTGTCCCCCACCATCACCCCATCCTTAATAATTATGGAGGTTTGGAAAGGTGTGTGGATGGAGTACTGCTGGGTCGATGTGGCAAAAATGGAAATGTGACTGAAGTGGTGTGGCCAATAATGGACTTTTGTCATTCGAATACTCAAGCGATCCTAGAGAGAGAGAGAGAGAGAGAAAGAGAGAAAGAAAGAGAGAGAGAGAGAGAAAGAGAGAGAGAGAGAGAGAGAGAGAGAGAGAGAGAGAGTTGACAGTGTGAAATTGTGAGAGAAAACACGAGATATAAAAATTCCCAAGTAAAGAATACTCGTATGAAAGAGAGACAGAGAGAGAGAGAGAGCATTAATTTTAGACTGTTGTGGCTTCATGTTACGACCACGTATTAAAATAAGAAAGAGTAAAGTACATAATTATAATTATAGTGAACATAAAGAGAAAGAATATAAGATAGTCAAACAGCCAGGCAGTACGCGATGAAAAACAATAATAAAGGAGCAGCGAAATACAAGAGCAACACGTAAATAATTAAGCCAAGAAGGAAGGAAGGAAGGGAGAAAGGGACACAGATATGATAGAAGGTAGAGAGAGGCTAATAAACAAAAGAAGCAGGGATCGAGGGAAGGACGGAAGGGCTGCTGGAGACTCAGAAATAATGTCCACCGCTGAAAATTTGTGTTTCACTGACCTCTTATGCTTAGATAGCAATAGATAGATAGATAGAAATAGATATAGATAGAAATATAGATAGGCAGCCAGTATATTCCTTGAAACAAAAGCGAAGCGCTCGTGACGTCACAGAAAGCCCTCTATACGCGATCCACTAGAGGCAGCCACAACTTCAAATAACATACATACACTGATATATTTATTAATTAGACACACATATCTATATCTATCTGTTTTTATTTCTATCTATCTCTTATCTGTCTATCTATCTATCTATCTATTTCTATCTATCTAAGCATAAGAGGCCAGCGGAACACAAGTTTTGAACAGACTATAGAACACTTATTTACCCTTATATTTCATCATATAGAAACAAGGAGTGATGGATTATATATAAAAAAAAAAAAAAGCTGGGAAATATTGTGATTTACATTTCTGTGGCTCCACTTTAACTTTACCCATAAATTTCCTCACTTTGTACTGGAATATAATTATTATCATGTGAAGAAAAAATTGAAACATTAGAGCACTTTGTTTTATTCTCCATGTAGAGACAATAATACCGTGTTTCTAACAATAACTGTATAAAGGTCTACATGGTACCAAACAGATTTTTCATTACTAAATTGGGCCTGATTTGGTAATGAAATAATACTAAATGGCCATTGGAAAGGTAATATTAATTAATTTTGCCCGTGAAACATGGCATCCCATTCTATTATTATTTATAATGTTTCCCGCTATTCTACGGGGTAACAATACGGATGAATATACTCTGTTATATGGGCTATACACGGATTATTCTGGCCACAATTTATTTTCAAACATCCTTTAATTATCCACGAACGATTTAGTACAAATATATTACCATTTAATTGAGATTTAGTAAATATTTAACAAAAGAGAGAGTAAGAAGGAAGTACGGGTGGGTGATCATTATTATTTATCAAGTGAGTTAAACTTTACACACATATTTTATACAAGTTTCTCGTCATTTGAGGTGTGTTTGGCTGTAATATATGTAAGGTGTGAAGACAGATGGTTCACCTTCTCATGGTTTAACTCACACCAATAGTTAAATAGTATATAATATTATAATATATATTTATTTGGTCCCAGTATTTTTGGTGAAAATTGAAAGAATTGCCGTCATCACGTACGATTTTTCTACCTTCATTACCCACTTATTTATACCATTCTAAGACTATTTTCTTTTATGGCATTTCCTCCGCTAATGCTCCATTTCCAATATAGGGCACATTCAAATGAGGCATTTTGAAATTAGCCTTACCTGACCTAACCTAGACCACATCAAACTACCAGGACCTAACCTGGGCAGACTACTGGGAAATAATCGTTATAAAGTACAATAAATAACTTGGGCAAAATACTGGTACCCAGCCGGTTCTGGCAACACTGCTGCAAAATGGTAATTATTTCAATAAATACCGCCTGACCTTACCTGACCTAACCTAACCTAACCTAGACCGCATCAGACTAACGGGACCTAACCTGGGCAGACTACCGGGACCTAACCTGGGGAAACTACCTGGATATAATCAGTGTAAATTATCATAAAGTGACCGGGGCAAATTCCCGGGACCTAGTCGGATGTGGTAACACTGCACGGCCCTAGCCAAGAACACAGTACTTCTGTAATAATACCGTATTTATTTGTTTAAGTTACACAATACAGTATTCCGTTTATATTTATTTATGTATTTAATTGTTTAAGTTACACAATACAGTATTCCATTTGTAGCAGGCAGGCAACCTTTATGTTTATGTATAACATTGTTCATATTCCAGGTTGACTACAGATATCGTCACATGCTCATATTTCAGGTTCACTCTAAAACTTGATATACAAATGTAAGCTGAATCAATAAACAGGCTAGACCAGACAAGAACAAACCTATTTGTCATTAACCCCGTAGTGAAGATACCAGACATCTTCACTACAACGTAACTAACGTTACATTGGTGACCCCAGTATTCTGGTAATAAAGGATGAGAATTTATTGGAAAGGATAATATAAATGGGAATATGGGTGTTAGGGCTGTAGACAAGAACATATCGTTGGGTCCTGATACTCAGGGTATAAAGCCCTTGTATACATTTTATGTCTGTTGTACCCCGGGCATCAAGACCCAATAATAAAAATAAAACAACAAGAGTTAAATTAAATAAATAATAAAATAATATTTGTTTTTCTACGGCCCTTAGGTATACTGTATCATTATATAGAGAGAGAATTTCTACATAAAACAATAAGAGTTAAATAAATAATAAAATACTATGTATTTGTTTATGGCCTTTAGGCATACTGTGTCATTATATAGAGAGAGAATTTCTACATAAAACAATAAGAGTTAGTCAGTGTGTGTACCATAATTATACAGTATACCGTAGTATATACCGTATTCTGGTTTAATTAAGGAGGTAATTCTTTTTTGGTACATTGGAGTGCCTTGATTCCTCCAAAGTATACCAGGAAACCGGACCAGATGAACAAAAAATAATTATGTTCTGTTGTTGCTTGGAATAGTTTGGAGGATTCAGTTGCTCTAGATTTACCAACACAAAACTTACCCCGTAACTTTACCATCGGACAATACACAACCCTAGATTAGGCTTGTACGACTCAATGTGGGACTAGAAAAGTTTATGGGTGTTACTTGTTAGGAAGATATTCTAGGCCCCCAATATTGGATGAGGTTAATTAATTTTCTAGCAATACTGTATACACTTATTTTGTTGCAGAGTTAAGAACAATGTCTCAACGTCCCGTGTGTAAGATTGGCCCCTCCATCCTCAACGCTGACCTGTCCAACCTTCACCATGCCTGTGAGAAGGTCATACTGCCTATCCTTCTTTAGTGTGTGGTACTGTACTCAATAACTATGAAAAATGGGCCAATTCCTTGCAAGCTTTGGACAGATGGAGGAAAAATGCTTGGGGGGGAATTATTATTAATCTACTGTACTTCTTTGAGGAAAAGTTTTTTATCATTGCTCAATTCCCGTTAATTTACGATACAAATAGAGTGACAAAATGTCTTATCCTTGAAGAAGAAGTTATTATTACCGGCACCACCCTACGTACCATGACCCAGGCACTATATGTAGATAGAATTTTTTTAGAGTTGATGGACATACAATTTCAGAGTAGAATACTTTACTAAGCTTACTGATCATAATACAGTCCTTTCACTGTCATTTCCATGTTGAAGCTTTCTTAAATCATTCTATCATATTGTCACAGTCTGTAATATCCTATACACCTTAATTGAGCTTAGTTTTACTGTGATTAATTATTTTAAGGTAGAATAAGGTAAGGTAAGACGTTGTATTAAAAATCAAAGTGCTGTAATAATTGTTGGTGTTGACAGATGCTGGATAGTGGTGCTGACTACCTTCACTTGGATGTAATGGATGGCCACTTTGTCCCTAACCTCACCTTTGGACATCCACTCGTCAAGTGTCTGCGGCCAAAAGTGCCAGATGCTTTCTTTGACATGCACATGATGGTGGCAAACCCTACAGAGGTAGAAGGATGTTATCATATTGGCTAATTGGGTGTTTATAGGATGTATATGGGAACCTCAGAAAATTCCTTGACAATCTTTAATGTGACTGTAAATGGTATAATGTAATAAGAGAATTTAAGTTTATGAACTTAACATTAACGTCAATGTTGCATGAATATTATTATTTTTATAGAGTTATTTTATAAGGGATCACTTAACCAGTGTGGGCTCAACATTCTCAACTAAGGAGGAGCCTTCTTGGATAACATTTTATTAATTCATCTTTTGGTCACACATTTTCATTCCTATGTATGTTGACAGGTTATTGGGAAAAGGTTGCACCTCATATATATTTATATTTATACAGTATATATTTTATGCAGTCTATACATTCTCCCTCATTTATAACTCATGGAAGCTAAATGTTAATGAATTTATGCAGTGGGTTGAACCAATGGCCGACGCTGGGGCTGACCAATACACCTTCCACATTGAGGCCACCTCTGACCCAACCACACTGTCACGAAAGATTAAAGAAGCTGGAATGAAGGTGAGGAGTTGGCCCTACTGGTTTGCAACTACAGTACACAGTAGTCTCACCTTTCACTCGGTCTGTTTCGTACTTGTATGACTTGTCTTCTACTTCTAGTCTTCATCTAATCCATGCTATCTTCCTTTGGTCTGTTTTGTGTTCCGGTAAAGTATTTTATTCTCCCTATTTTGTAAATTACTGGTTGTTTGTCTGTGCTACAATCACAAGTCTTTTCCATTTATTCTTAGTAATTCAAGGCATTTCAGTTTCATGTTTCTCCAACTCTAACACAGATTTGAAACCAGATACAGTAATGCATTCTCCATTTATACTTACTCAAGCCACAATTGCTAATCTGACATCCACACTCAGGTAGGCATTGGCATCAAGCCTGGGACGGGTGTAGAGGCAGTGTTGCCATACGTTGATGCAGCGGACATGATTCTGGTGATGACGGTGGAGCCTGGGTTTGGTGGACAGAAGTTCATGGCGGATATGATGGAGAAGGTGAGGGTGTTGAGGCAGACCTTCCCAGAGATGGATATTGAGGTGGACGGAGGAGTGGGACTCACAACCATAGATCAGTGTGCTCAGGTCTGTCTTGGTGTTGTAGGTTTTATCATTAACGAGGTTTATGAGTATATGATTAATAATTTATAGGTAATAATATTGTTACTGTAGTGTAATAATAAAAGTATTTATTATGATAAATAAATAAACACTAAATGATAACCCAGTGTCAGTAACAGTACAAATAATAATGCTTTTTGTAATGATAATAACACTCATAATAATAATAAAATTAATAATAATAGCCTTGATACTGTAATGCAATAATATATGATAGTACAGTACAGATAATAATACAGTAATCATAAATTGGATTGGTGTCACAGGCCGGGGCAAACATGATAGTATCCGGGAGTGCTGTGGTGGGCGCCTCAGATCCCAAGGCCGTCATAGCCCAGATGAGGGCAGCCGTGGTCAAGGGATTGGACAAGTAGTGACCCGACCCTTGTATGTTGGTGGAGCTGGAGGTACTGTAGTGAAGGAGGAAAACACGGGCAGAAGAGGAAGATGGGACACCAGGAATGGAAGTGGATAAATAGAAGGTAATGTAATGTAGTGATAGACGAGAAGATGGAATAATAGGGATAGAAGTGGATAAGAAGAGGGTAAAGTAGTGATAGACGAAAAGAGGGGATAACAGTGGATAAGAAGAGGATAAAGTAGTGATAGAAGCAGGAGAATAGAGGGGATAGCAGGGGTAGAAGCAGAAGGAAAGTTACACTGGAAATAAAACACAAACGAAGAGAAGATAACAGATAAAAACAGAAGAGGTACAGTTACATTGAGATAGAAGTATCAAATTCCTATATTATGCATTCCATGTAATAATGTACGTTACTGTAATATATGTTTTGTTTTCCATAATAGTGTAATGAAGTTGATTTTTTTTTGTGTGTGTGATTCAACAGATACATATTCTTATATAGGGAGTCCTTTGTTTCCTCCCAGTTAAGTATAATTGTCATGATGCAGATAATTTATATTTTCATATGTATACTTAAATACCTTAATAATATTACCAAATGATTACAGAACTTTTTAAGATTATTTAAAAAAAAAAAAAACTCTTACTAGTACATGTATGTTGAGGATATGAGAAATTAATTAATGGTCATGGAGTGAATGTGCTAAATTTCATCAGCAGTTATTAAAAATGTGTAGAGTGTCTGAAGAATTTCCATCTGGAACTGAAAAAAATTGAGATGGAACTCTGTGTTGATCTTTGCCATTTTTATAGTAGGCTGCTTGATGACTACTGTTAAATATACCATTGTACTTATGAATATGAAACACCAAAATGTATCACAGTAATTATACTATATTCTATTATTAATTTTTGTTTATGGATATCCTCACAGTGTACGGTACTATACCCATAGAGCCATGCCCAGTGCAGTACTGAATACATATTAGGTATACATTAAAGAATTTAGGACTCTATATATGCTATTTTCTGTTAACTGTGCATCTCAAAGAAAATGTACAAGTATTTAAGGAGATTGGAAGCAGTCAAATCAACAAAGAAAGGTGAAAATCTATCTATCTATCTATCTATAGCTCTGACGCCTCGTTCCCTCCGGGAACTTCCTCCAAGAAGTGTCTCTAGTATTCCCTGTTCCAACACTCCCTCCTTACTTGTTCAAACCCTCCTCTGCCCCTTACATTTCTCTCCTTTACATACTCTTCCACTCTGTTCTGCCATCTAACTGGCGGTCTGCCTCTCACACCACGTCCCACAACTTCACTTCCATATACTGTACCTTCTTTACAAACTCCTCACCTTGCATTCTCTCAACATGTCCAAACCATTTCAATGTAAACCATCTCAAGGTAAAAAGAACTAAAAAAAAAGAAAAAGTAGAAAAAGAAAGTTAACTTGGATACAGCACCAAGGATGGATGGAATGTACAGATGCACGCAGATGACTCGAGGCCACCTCATTCACCAATATGCTGAATATGGTGGCCTTGAGTCAACTGCGTGCAACTGTACATTGAAAATGGAGGGAAGAAATGGTTATAGAATAAGTATAGACAATGTATAGATTGATGTGGATAACTGAATGGCAAAACAATGTATATGTATGTCTGGGGTTGTAATATTCCCTTATAATATACATGGGTAGAGGAGAGAAAGGAATGTCCAGATATTGTATAGTCTATTGAGGATTATCTGTATAGTCTATTAAGGATTATCTGTATACTGTAGTCTATCGAGGATTATCTGTATAGTCTATTGAGGATTATCTGTATAGTCTATTGAGAATTATCTATATAGTTTATTGAGGAGTATCTGCTGTATCTGTACAGTATAGTGACGAAGGTGAATTTTTACACAGTGACTGACAAAGCATAATACTGTAACAGGAATGATTGGAAAAGATCAATTAAGTTAGCTGTAGGGAAAGGAGAGGTAGCCTGGAAAAACAAGCACTTGAGGCAATGGTATAATGTTGTATATACTGTATACTGTTTTTCACGGATTTGGATAATGGAAATAGGGGTGGAGGCACTGGGAAGGCAAAGAATGTGAATGGTTCTGGTTCTAAAGTTATATTATGGAGTAAATAACAAACTACTGAATTATTTTGATGGATGACATACTGGCTTAGCACTCTATTTTGTTCCTAAACAGTACACTCATACATAACTCACAGATAACCAATGAAACAGAAGTCAAATGGTGATAAAAACAAAAAAACTCCTAGAATGTTGAGAGAAGAGGAGAGATAAGTTATGTGTCAGTGAAGAGGATGGGGATCAGAATGAGATGAAAGATGAAAGAAATGTGTTTGAGAAGGGGACCAGATTGAGATGAAAGAAATGTGTTTGAGAAGGGAACCAGAATGAGATGAAAGAAATGTGTTTGAGAAGGGGACCAGAATGAGATGAAATAAATGTGTTTGAGAAGGGGACCAGAATAAGATGAAAGAAATGTGTTTGAGAAGGGGACCAGAATAAGATGAAAGATGAAAGAAAGTAAATGATAGGACACCAACACTATATATTTCCTAAATGCTATAAGTCTTAATTGGGTAGGACATACAGTGTTGGTAAATCTGGAGCAAATGATTCCCCAAAACTATTCCAAGCAACAGCTAGACCATCATTATTTTTGTTCATCTAGTCTTGTTTCCTGGCATATTTTGGAGGAATCAAGGCACTTCAATGTACCAATAGTATGTTATCCCCTTTAGATAGTTACAAAAACAAAGCCGCGACTGTACATGATCATATATATTTAGAATTTATTATGCTTTATGAGACCGGTATAGAATATAACCCATAAACAGGTGCATAAACAGGTGCATGAGTTTCAAAATACCCGGGTTAAGGGTTAAGGCTATATGTAAGAACGTCCGTGGTGTTAACAATGGTGTGGTACCAATACGATGGCTCTGTTATTTATCTACCGAGTCGTCGTATCAGTACCACACCATCGTATGCACCACGAATGTTCTTGAATATGGTCCTAATAAGTCTCCTCCCCCTTCTTAGCGTAAGCAATGTTGCCAAATGTGGGGAATTTTTCCTAGACATGGAAAATTAGATATATCAATGGGGGAATTTATATAAAAATTGTTCTAGGGTAAATGGGGAAATTTGTACCGGACGAAATATCAAGAAGATGATAAATGTCCGACTATCTTCAGGAGTATCTTCAGGACTATCTTCAGGAGTAAACAGGGAATTTGTGTGATAAAAAGGGAAATTGATGGTAAATATACGACTACCTTCAAGAGTAAGCAGGGAATTTGTGAGGTAAAAAGAAAATTTCTGATGTTGGAGGTGAGGTAAAAATGGGAAATTCTGATGTTTAAATTGAGGTAAAAATGGGAAATTCTGATGTTGAAGTTGAGGTAAAAATGGGAAATAATTCTGATGTTGAAGTTGAGATACAAAAGTGAAATTTTGATGTTGAAGTTGAGGTAAAAGGAAAATTTTGATGTTGAAGTTGAGGTAAATAGGGATATTCTGATTTGTTAAAGCTGGGGAAATTTCGCCAAGTAAACCTAGCAACACTGAGCGTGACGTCACCACGCAGGGTTGCTAATCGTACGATAATGATCGTACATGTATGATTATTTCACCCTCGGTACGATGTACGATAGGGCTTTTCATTATCGTACTGTTTGTACGAAAATTATAGCAAATCGTACGTTAGTGTACGATAATACTACAAATTCATCAGTTTAAAAAAAAAGTAAATCATGATTCAACAAGAGAAAAACAATTAAAGAGAAAAATTATCTATATAATAAGCAGTTAAGAGTAAAAGAGAGTGAATATTGTCATTTTATTGGTGAGTGTAAAGTTATGACTGTGTGGACCTATAGTAGAGATTGGAGGTATAATACTATAGAACTCTATACCTGTAATTTCATCATCATTGTAATAATAGTGATTTCAGTGTTACAACTTTACCAACACCTTATGCTCAATATGTCCTATTGCTTCTATTCCAATGCTGAACGGGAGGAAGTTTTATTTTGTGATATTAATTTCTTCAAAACTGTGACCAGCAGAAATATGTTAAAGACAGTAACAGTGAATGAGACAATCTTGGCTACAGACAAAAGAGAGTCAAATCTTTTGGAGTATACTACAGTATATAAAATTTTCCTCGTCCAGGGCTATATGTTTCATTACATGACAAAGAAGAAATTATAAATAGTATCACAGCAGAGGCACATGAGGATATGAAGAGTAATATTATTTCATTGTAGCTATGAACAATAATATGAATAGTATATATCAAATACAATGTTTTAGGTATTATTTCAGTTCATATCCTCTCTTATATTTATACCTGTAAATGTGACATGGTTACACTCAAGTTGTAGTTTGTTTTGTTTGTGTTGATAGTATATTGAAAATTTAATATTTATGGATATAAGGTAGCATATAATGATATGTCCCTGTATCACATAAGTATCCTGTATCACATAAGTATTACTTCACTACCAGAGGTAATCTATATACTGTACTATGATATATTTATTTAATATTCGATAGTTTGGTGTGTATGGTACAATAATTGTTTGTTGTTGTGTGTGGCAACTGTGAGCAGCATCCAGGGCCAGAGCCAGTGGTTCAATATGGCGGTGTTGGAGTGAACGTGTTGCCCATCCCCCTCTCTCTATGTTCTACTCCAATTTCTCCACCATGGCGACTCAGAAACCGGTGGAATGGGTGTCAGCGCTCATAATAAGATTCGAGGAACAGGTAATCAGGGCTCAAGGAAGGTGTGACCAATTCAAACGACACGAAAAAAATGAAAAAAGGAGGAGTATGTGTGTGTGTGTGTGTTTTTGTTGTTTTGATAGAATGAATGGAGGTGGTGGGTGGGGAGGGGGGGAGGGTGGGGAGGTATAGGGGGGGGGCTATTGATCGGGGGGGGGAGGTAGGTGGTGGGGGTGGGGGGAGGAGGGGGAGGGGGGCTATTGATCGGGGGGTCCTTGTGGAGTGGTATGTATGTATGAATGAACGGTGTGTGTGTATGTATGTTTTTTTTTTCCCACAGGGTTTATTATTATTATTATTATTATTATAATTATATCTTGTTCTCACCCACAATAATAACAATAACAACAACAACAATAATAATTTCGTAAGGAATAATAATAACAACAACAACAACAATAATAATGATTTGACGAATAATAATAATAATAAATAAAACCATCCCATTTAAACTATAGTTACTCATTTTATATACACTCTATGGACAAGACAAACAAACAAACAAACAAACAAAAGAGCCATCGTGTAGGTACCCCAACCATCGTATACACCACAGATGTGTTCTTGAATAAAGGCCCTTGGTATCAAACAAATTTCTCGAGGTGGCATCTAGTAGTAGGACCCCCCCTCCCCCCATCCAGCCTCCCCCACCCCCCCTACCCCCCCTACTTCCTGCTTCCTGTCTGTGTGTATGTGTGTGTGTGTCATCTTCACCAACACCCTCACTCTATTAATTTTTTTTAAGCCCCTTCACACCCGAGTAAATCCATTGCAAACTCGTAATATTCCCCTTTTATTTATTTTTTCCTTCTAAATTCCTTCGTGTGTGCTGTCTTTTTTTTCATTTTTTTTTTTTGTTCTTTCGTTCCTGCCTGTGTTCTTTCATTCCTATTTGTGTTTTTTTCATTCCTTACCTTCTTCTTTCATTCCATATTTTTTTCTTTCATTCCTTACCCTCTTCTTTCATTCCTTTTTGTGTTTCTTTTTTCTTTACCCTCTTCTTTCATTCCTTTTTGTGTTTCTTTATTCCTTACCCTCTTCTTTCATTCCTTACCCTCTTCTTTCATTCCTTACCCTCTTCTTTCATTCCTTACCCTCTTCTTTCATTCCTTATCCTCTTCTTTCATTCCTTACCCACTTCTTTCATTCCTTACCCTCTTCTTTCATTCCTTACCCTCTTCTTTCATTCCTTACCCACTTCTTTCATTCCTTACCCACTTCTTTCATTCCTTACCCACTTCTTTCATTCCTTACCCTCTTCTTTCATTCCTTACCCTCTTCTTTCATTCCTTACCCTCTTCTTTCATTCCTTACCCTCTTCTTTCATTCCTTACCCACTTCTTTCATTCCTTAACCTCTTCTTTCATTCCTTACCCACTTCTTTCATTCCTTACCCTCTTCTTTCATTCCTTACCCTCTTCTTTAATTCCTTACCCACTTCTTTCATTCCTTACCCTCTTCTTTAATTCCTTACCCACTTCTTTCATTCCTTAACCTCTTCTTTCATTCCTTACCCTCTTCTTTAATTCCTTACCCACTTCTTTCATTCCTTACCCTCTTCTTTAATTCCTTACCCACTTCTTTCATTCCTTACCCTCTTCTTTCATTCCTTACCCTCTTCTTTCATTCCTTACCCACTTCTTTCATTCCTTACCCTCTTCTTTCATTCCTTACCCACTTCTTTCATTCCTTACCCTCTTCTTTCATTCCTTACCCTCTTCTTTAATTCCTTACCCACTTCTTTCATTCCTTATCCACTTCTTTCATTCCTTATCCACTTCTTTCATTCCTTACCCTTTTCTTTCATTCCTTACCCACTTCTTTCATTCCTTATCCACTTCTTTCATTCCTTACCCACTTCACTTCCCATTCTCAGTCCTCAGTTCCATCCAAGTTATTCTAAGTCACTGATATGGTATGTGGATTTTTAAGAAGTCTATTATTCTCAG
The DNA here is from genome assembly GCA_034508575.1 of Petrolisthes manimaculis. Taxonomy (NCBI): domain Eukaryota; kingdom Metazoa; phylum Arthropoda; class Malacostraca; order Decapoda; family Porcellanidae; genus Petrolisthes; species Petrolisthes manimaculis. The sequence goes on along the minus strand of JAWZYT010002206.1, from coordinate 78,259 downwards.
TTATTATAGTCTCCCTGCTTCTCGCTTCCTGTCAAAGATGTGGGCAATATTTCGGGTTTTGGCCCCCCTTCACACCCGAGCCCATCCCTTTCCTTGCTTCCTCTGAATCTCCATTAGCCTACTTCTTTTTCCTGTAAACTTGCTTTCTCTCTTTGTGTGTGTTTTTTTTTTTTTTCGCTTATAAGAATATTGGTATTTTTTCTTCCGCTTTCCATTCATTAATTCCTGTCAATGTCTCCTTGTCTCTTATTCTTATTTTTCCCTGTATGCCTGGCAGTCACCAATGTTAGTTCTGCTGCTCTAGTGTCTATAGTAGTTTGGCTACTTAAGGACCCTGTGATGTAGTCTGAAAATTGGATATAAATGAATCCTTCAAATATTGCCACAAAACATCACCTATAGGGAAGAAGCTTGTTTTTTTGGTATGGTCAGGAGGAATCAGAAGCCTCCAATTTTATACACGATCACATGGTCCTTAAACATAAAGCAGAAATATACACCGATACAATACAATCTGATGCTGGTAGGAGCACAAGTGGTCTAATGGATAAGACATTCTTGGTACTCTATTTATTTATATCTGTTGTGTGTGTTTTAGGTGGAGGCACAAGTGTCAGATAGTGTTGTGTCATCACTATGCCGGAAACAAGATAAAGTTGGTTCATTCATTTGTTGCCAGAGTGTGATAGCTGATAAAAGAGATAAGATTAATCAGTATTTTATGCTGTACAGTACTTGCCATTCACAAATCTTGATATTTGAATGAATGGTTATAAGGTAGGATAAATTTTTGCACAGATAAGTCCAAACGAAACAAGATCCAAAAGAAAGTGATAGCTTTGGTTTTAATATTTAATTAGATAATCTGAGAAGGCAAGATTCATTTAAAAGACACCATACAGAGACCCACATGGTAAACACTGGTAGCAGTATTTGCTCTTGGTTTATAAGTACCGGTAATGTTTGTATAGATCAGTACCATTCTTTTCATTCCTTGTTTTATTAATCTGTACTTACTTAGCACTAGACTATGTCATTGTCACACCTTTTTAAAACCCCAGCTGTATTAATACTGTAGCCTAACCTGTCTTCTTTACATTTCATACTTTATGTTCTATATCCAAGCTACATTACTTCTTATTATCTTCTTGCCTTACCTTCATGCTCTACATTCTTGATACATTTAGGCTATGTGGATTGTATGCCTTACTTCCACTCTTGTTGCATATATTGTACTGTACTGTATAGAGCTTGTGTTGCATCTCCTACCTGTCTTTAACCCTACTACCCTTTGCACCTATTCCCCTACCCAACCCTTCCCTTTCCTCCCTTTCCCTCCCCTACCCTACCCTACCCTACCCTACCCTACCCCTGCCCTTGTTGCACTCATTGCCATCTTCCTGTCACTTGTGCCACTTCTCCCTCCCCTCAACAATTTTGCCATGGGTCACTTGTTTTACTCATTCCTTGCTAATTCTATCATGTAGTTACTGGGGTAGGCTACAGTCGACAAAAAAAGTATTGGAACCACCTTTACATTGAAATTAACTGAAATTATCCAAAGGGGAGGTTCCAATACTTTTTTTGCTGACTGTGCAGTGACCTAGTGATTGTTTTCAGGGTGTTTGTGGTGTTTGTGATTGTATTGTATGGTGTGTGGCAAATTCATTGTGGTGCGGTAGCTAATGTTATGTGAAATGGTTATGGTTATGGTGTTAGGGATTGTGGTATGGTATGTGTGGATGGTTGGGGTGGGAACTTACTATGGGTGGTTTTGTATGAACTATGGTTGGTTATAGTTTGTTGATTGGTTGTGTAGGGATCATGTTTTAGATTAGTACAGGATACATAAGGATTTATGATAAGCATGGTGTGTGTAGGTGGTTGCTGTGCTAAATCCTCAATTATTCTTTGTAGCTAACCTGGAATACTACATAACACTTGATAGAGGTGATTGTTCTTTGAGTGGTTTTGGTGTAGGCATAGTTATTAGTTAATAATTTGAAGTATAAAAGGTTAAATTGTTGTGTGGAAGAATTTGTTGGCTGAAGGTTGTCATATTATGTTTGTAGTTTAGGCAAAGTTATTTTTGACAAGTTTGTCAGCGTGCAAGTTGTTTATGAGTAATAAGGCATATTTTTATTCCATTCTTTGCAATAGCTGATGTAAATATTGTTGTCCGTTTTAGTTTAATTGGTTGAAATGGTCCAATAGTTCATCACTAATAATGTTGTGTTTGTGACCAGTTGCCGTGCCGGACCGGGCCCCAGACACAACACTCACGCTACAATGTGGAGCAGAACAAGGAGTGCCTCATACAGATCAGCAGATATAAGTTTTCCCTCGTCATATCTGGCCTCCACAAGATACTACAAAAAGTCAATGATATGGTATGTGTTCTAAGTCATGATAAGTAGCAGATTGTTTTATGTGGTGTTTTGTGAGTCAGATCAAGTAGTGTATATTCTTTACAATGCTTTTTGCTTAGGTATAGTTTATTAGGCACCTTCTTTATGGTATATGATGGTAGAAAGTGTAAGACTGATGCAGGTAGGAAAATGAGATAATGTGTGTATAACATTGTAATAATGAGTGACTGGGATGTCAGCAAGTGTATGGTAGAAGTATATAGTAGTCAAATGAGATATAGAATGCAGTAGAGAAGAAGAGGAATATATCTAACGAAAGGGAGTGTAAACTCATGTGAGAAATAAATCCAAGGGTTGATGAGAGATAGCATCATGAGTAGTCTAGAGTTCAGAGGGAGTTTATTTCCTACTTATATGACAAAATATTTCATGATATTTTCTTTGATTGCTTCCTCCACAATCCCTGATTCCTGCCATACCTCTCCACGGTGCATAACAGAGACCTCATGGGCCAGACTTTGAGAAGAACTACTATGAGAGTTTGTTGATTGTGCTGGACACCCTAGAAAAGTGCCTCTCCTCCCAACCCAAAGACACCACCAGAGATGAGGCCATGAATGTCAAGATACTCCTACGTGAAACTTGTCAATTTATAGGTGGGTGTGGTCATGTAGAAATTACCATTATTAAGACACCATTTCCCATTCTTGAAGGGGTGATGGGCCCAGGATTAGTGTGTGTCAGGAATGAGATTTATATTATACGAGAAAACTCAAGTGTCATGACTAATATACATATTTATGTTTAACAGGAACAGGCTATTTGTGGTGAAATAATTTGTTTGTGTCATATTTGCATTTAGCATAACCTCTATTGGAAAATTAAATAATGTTACTGTATTTTGAGTAAAAATCCAGTTGACCTTGTTATTTTTTTCAGACTTGCCGAATGACAACCCTATGGTGGTGCAGCTGAAGAACCTGGCATCTAAAGTTCTATTTGCTCTTAGCCTCAATAATTTTAGTGCTGTTTTCAACAGAATATCAGTAAGGTGGATGTCACAGGATTATTTCCCTGTACTTTATAGTAGCCTAATGGATTGCCCAATGATAACATTATAAAGACAATACAGTACATTTCATTATAGGGATTGTATGAATTATATTTACTATTATCTAATGATTATATTCTAGCCATTGTCTATTACTGTATTAGGAATTAGTGTATTAAAGTGTTTTATTACCTCACAATACTTATATTTTTCATCTAGGTTACAAGAACTAAGCACCAGCAGTACAGACGAGAACCCAGATTATAGTGACATCGAACTCATCCAACACATCAATGTTGATGTTCACAGACTCATCAAACTCCTCAATGGTAATAACACTATTCAGGTATAACTTATTCCCTCCTGGAACCCCCAGGGGAAGACCAGCCAAGGCAAAATCAAATATGATTCAAATCAATAACAATTAGTCATTGTGTTTCATCTAGGCTGGTTAATGTGAATACAGGGATATTGAAAATTAACAAACATGAAAGAGCTCTCAGTAGGAAGTAAATAAATCACATAGAATTGTAAACTACAGTTATTAAGTATGGTGATAAAATTGCCTGCCAAATGCTCTCAATTCATCTGTTTAACAGATTATCAAACCCCATTTTACTTGTAATTTATATCACAGGAAACTTGCTATAATAATTTCTTGCTTCCCACAGAAACAATACAAAAATTTCGGTGCCTGCGAAAAAATGCGCAGATAGTGCTGATGAATTCTTTAGAGAAGGCGATATGGAACTGGATGGACACATATCCCAATGAATTTGCAGATTTACAAGTACGTGCTTGGTTGGTACTGCTTAGCTAAGTGGTTTCGGTATCTTATGTAGGGGTGGTTTGTGGATATATATAAAAAGAATGTATATTTCATGTCTAGTAAAAGGTTAAAATATTCATGGAATGGAAGACCTTGTTATTTAAAAATTGTCAAAGTGAAAGATAGGTGGATTTCATTTCTGTTGTCACACTGTTTGTATCATCTTTAAAATGCAGAAAGAGTCACTTGCTATTTACTAGTACGGGTCAGTAAACAAAACAAGTCAACCCGCTTTTATCTTGTACAGAAGCGGAGAAACGAGGAACTAGCCAAGTGTTGTGAGATGATGTTTGAACACTTGGAGAGCTTTGCAGAGAACAACAAGCGAAGAGCAGCAGTTTGGCCACTACAGATTATGCTGCTGGTACTTTCTCCTGTAAGTCCTAACACATAACTCTTGCTATCTCACCTCAATAGGGCCACTGTCCTCCCCGACTCAACAGTAACGAAGTGGTGGGACCTAGATAGATTTATGTACAATGTTTTCATGTGAAGAAATTGTATACAGTACTTGAATAGAGATACAGTAAAAGTCCAAAACTTCGGATTGCCAGATACTGTACTTCAGAATGTTGTTGGCAGACCAATTATTGCTGAATTTTTTTTAAATGTATAAAAGAAACATAGTTTAAAAAAAAAAAATCCAGTGTATTGGTATAAATTAATCTTAAAGTAATAGAGTACTGTACAGTACAGTACAGTATAATATTCATGTCTAGTATTTATTGTCTACTTTAGGTGACTCAAGTATTTTGATTTAACATTTACACATGGATTACACCTCAACACCTTCGGATATATACTGCATTGTACAGGTAATCACAAACATGTAATTTGTTTTAATTATTTTAATTAATTAATATTATTTTCAGAATTTTAGGGCCAATTTTAGGAATACTTCTGTAACTTCGGAAAAATCAAAAGTTGGGAAGTCTCGTGTTCCCCTGCCTTCCTAACTTTCGGACTCTTACTGTACACTGATATTGGATCTAATACTATTCCTTGTACTACCACGGCAGAAAGTGCTTGAGGAGATAGTGAATGCCGATGCTGGTGCCCCTTGTTCCCAGCGCCACTTCAAAAAGAAACAGTTCATCGATCAACTCAAGAAGGCGCTCATCCCACACTCAATTGGCAAACACCTGAATGAAGCAGCGGCAGTTACCTGTGTTAAGCTATGCAAGATTGCTACCTACATCAATATCAACGATTCAAATAATGTTGTGTTTACACTGGTGCAAGGTGTAATCAGTGAACTCAAGGTGGGGACGCTGTAATGTAAATGATTAATAAGACTGTGTTTGTTGATACAAATACAGAAAAGTGAATGGCATTGATTGATATATATATACAATTATTTTTATACCAATAAATGAAACCCAGAATAAAACAGGATACTCTTATACTGTGGCATAGAGAGACATTTCTGTAGAGAATGAGGCAACAGAAATCTGTATAGGTAGAGGCCAGAATAGGAAAGGTATTAATGCATACAGTTACTTATTTTCTTTTACAGAATCTCCTCTTCAACACAATGAAGCCATTTTCTAGAGGGGTCTCATATACTTGCCAAGATGTAGATTTGATGATCGACTGTTTTGTATCTTTGTTCCGAATCTTACCCCATAACAACGAGGCTCTCAAGGTCTGCCTTAACCCTAACTCCAACTCTATATACCACTATGTTCTGGTCAGCTCACTCTTCAGGTAACACCAAAGAAAATTTACTGAGCTGTTTTGCATGCTGGTAACTGAGCAAGGGTTTGTGCAACATACTTGTGACCCTGTGACAGCTATTCCCAAAATGACTATAATTCATTATAGTTAAGAAGTTGCCCTTCCTTTGACACCTGTAATGTTATAAGAACCAACCTTGGGAATTAGTGATGGAAAAGTTATTCTATCTATATTTGTTTTGTGTTATATAATTATCATGGAAAAAGTTCAAAAACATCATTGTGTAATGTACAAATGTCTCTTTCTTCACAGAATAATAACCCAACCTCGGTTACCATGGTGGCCTCAGATTGATATTGTTTACAACAAATCCAGCGAATTGCGATCTATGTTCACTGAAACACTGAACAAGGTGACACAAGGCTACATCTCTCACACTGCTCTCAGGATGATTCATGTGGTGAGTCTTGGCTTTGTAACATCATGGTTAATTCCTCTCTCTCTAATTATTCTACTCAGTAAGGGCTCCTTTTACTGATACTTACTTGCCTTTAAGAGACAGCAGTTTTGAATCCTGAAATGTTTTACTTTATCACAATAATTTCCCTCTTCATAAAAGGCCTGTTTTCTATTTACCTTATAGCAATCACTCTGAACTCTTTGATTGTTGTCTTTCAAAGGACTGTTTCTTTTACCTATGCTTTCAACTTCACCTCATCTCTCCCCCCTTCCTTATACCAATTTGATCTGCCACAAAACTTCAGCACTCATTCTCATGCCTTGTCTTCCACAGAACTTTACCCTGAAGGACAAGATGCCCAAGTTCAAAGACAAGAGCTCAGATGATTCCCCCAGCTTCAAGAACTTACTGTTATGGATGGTTCGACTCATCCACGCTGACCCCATGCTGATGTTAAATGTGAGTCCATCTGTGCCCATGTGTTTTCTCCATATTTTTTTCCTATATGTTTCTGTGTGTCCTTTTCATCTGTTCTCCTGGGGGTCTGTATCACCATCTCTTTTGCCACTTTTTTAAACTCCGGCCATATTTATCCTGTAGCCTAACCTCCTCTCTTTGTATCTGTTGCCCCTAAATTATTTTGGGTGGGGAGTTTCAACCAACCGTTGATACCCTTTATGATCTCGGTGACGGAGACTAAACCTTGAGCTGCATAAATCTTTACCCTAAATCCTAATGTTTTTCCCCAGAACCAGGGTAAGGCGGGACATGAGATCCAGAGCTCCACCCTAGAGCTGATCAATGGGCTGGTCTCGCTGGTGCACAACCCCTCGATGCCAGACGTAGCAGCGGAGGCCATGGAGGCACTCCTTGTACTCCACCAGCCGGAAAAGATAGAGATGTGGAACCCAGAGGCACCTATTAACACCTTCTGGGATGTCAGGTGTGTGTTCTGGCAGTGTATGTATTGATGATGGAGTGAGTGAGGTGAAACTGTATGTGTAACTGTGTTGGTATGTGTGTGTGTGTGTGTATGTGGGGGATATATACTTAGAATTGTATGTTATTCATGTTTGTGCTGAGAACTGCATTGGTGAGATAAAAACATAAAATCACCTAACTATAATCTTCATTGCTTTCCCTTCCAGTTCGCAGGTGTTGTTCTCCATATCACAGAAGCTAATCCAACACCAGATTGCCAACTACACAGAGATCCTCAAGTGGTTACGGGACATTCTGGTCTGCCGTAATGCCTTCCTCCTCCGCCATAAGGACTACGCTAATTGCAATATTGGTGCACACATCGCCATATGCAAGCAAGCACATATCAAGCTGGAGGTGGGTGCTGGTCTTGATGGTTGTTGTTGTTGTTGTTGTAATTCCCCAGACTGTCTGTCCAAGCAGTCCAGAGTCTGGTTAACCAAAGCCGTGCTTATAATATTGAAACAGAACTGTATAGTGGTACTTGTAATATTGATTTTTTTTATTACATTATTGTGGTTGCCTTGCAGGTCGTGTTTCTGATGTACCTGTGGAGCATTGACATAGATGGTGTACAGGTGGCTATGTCATGCTTTGCCTTGCTGTGTGAGGAGGCAGACATTCGGTGTGTATGGGATGAAGTCACTGCTACCGTTACTTATCTTCTCCCCAACTACCATGTCTACCAAGAACTGGCTGCTGCTTCTGCCATCCTCACCACTGGTATGGAAAAAATGAGTTGCTACTGTAACCAATCTTGTGAATAAATGGAATGCCCAGTAAAGGGGAGAGTATACTTTTGGTACATAGGAGTGTCTTGATTCCTCCAAACTATGCCTGAAAACAGATGCCTGTGGTGATACCAATAGGGAATCTGTTTCATGGCATTGTTTGGATGAATCAGAGACCTTCAAATTCACCAATGAAAGAATCTCCCCATAACAACTTTGCAGGTAATTTAGCATGATTTAATTCATGATGCTCGTGTGGCTTCAGTATGTCAAAAATTACTTCCAGAACTGTAAGTTCCCGTTAATGTGCCATATTTTGTTAGAAGTCATGATATTACTAATCTTTGAATTATATATACTTCATTGTACTTTTGTGTTAGGGAATATCTACTTAATAATACAGTATGTCAGGGAATGTTATCCTTAACTCTTATTTCTCAAATAAATAAAGTACCGGTAACTATCATTCCATGATGTCACTTTGTGTTTTATATTCTCTTAATGCAGCCACTTTGGAATCAAGAATTTATAGTCAGCAGCAGCAACAGGGTAAGAGGATATTTTAATGTTGATTTTCATGTGTTATAGATGGTTATAATTGTTGGTGGTATTAAATCCATAGAAAATATCTGATGATTGTAACTTTTTGGGTAACAAGTGACCCATAACCCCTGTGATGTGAGCCTGGACCAATTATAGTTAGCCTTTACATTATTGTCTTTGGACATACTATCAGTTAAGGAAATGCAGAGTTTTTGTGTGTGAAAGTGGGACTGAGTGTGACTTATTACTTCTCTGGGTAGTCTATCCCCAGTCTGTTGCTATATTTCTTGGTATAAATATTATTATTTTATCTTATTACTTACACAGGCCGGGCAGCACTACAAAAAAGAATAATGGCCCTACTGAGAAAGATTGATAAATGGACTTCTGGTTGTATACAGGTGAGGGCATAAGAGATAGGAGGAGAGAAAGAAGAAATAAATGAAGATAGAAGAAAAAGGAATTAAGGATTGTAAAAATATAAATAAGCTTTTAACTTTTATTGAGTCAGAGAAGAATTTGCAATGGAAGGAATATCGCCTTTAATAGAAATATAGAAATTACACCATGTCATACCTTCAAACTATTCTGTCACAACCCCTTCTTATTCTACTCTCCCCTCTGTCACACAAATCTTTCACATCACCCTGGTTCTCCTCTCCAGGCATGGGAAGACACTTATATCAACTGGGAAAATGCAACAAAGGCACTTGTGTCATATCCTAAGGCCAGGCTTGAGGACGGGCCGATGCCAGACAGTTTCCACCGCACTGTCTGCAAAAGACGTCCCTCACACCAGAGCTCAGAGCACGAGATGGAGGTAAGAGAACTGCAGGCAGGGTCATCAAAATTCAGTTGGGTCACATAATGTTTCTTACTTGGACAAGAAGAAAAAGCAGTTGACTTACTGATTAGGTTATATGATTTTAATTTTTGTCATGCGATGAAATGGGTCAAATTCAGATGAGATGGAGTTATAACCAAATGCTGTTTAAAGTGGTAATGAATCAAAATCTAAATTAATTATGAAGCATTTAACTCAATTATTACCTGACAAGTAAAGAGATCAAGACCAGTGAACAATGCAGTATGTTCCAAATAGTTTTGTCATCCCCAGGTAAAGGTATTTAGGGATATAGAATGTTAATAGTAATGCATATGTACAGTAATTGAATTTTATATATGTCTACTGTACTAAATTTGCCCTTAACTCACTTAAGCCCCTCTCTTCAACACCACTCCTTGCCCATCTCTCCTTTCCCTCTCTCTCTCCTATCCCCACTTTCCTCTCACCTTCTATCCCTCTCTCTTTTCACCCTTTCCTATCCTTCTTAATGGTCCCTCTGCTATTCCTCTCATCTCTCCTGCTTTCATATGCCTCTTCTTTTCTCCTTCTTCCTTTCCTGTTTTCTGTCCCTCTCAATTATCCCTTTCTCTTACCTGTGCCACTCTCTTCTCCTCTGATCGCCATTCATTCCCGCTCTCATGCCAAACAAACACAACCCCATATACACCATGTCGCAACCCTATCCACATCCTATCTCGCCTTATAAACCACCCTCACTTATCCCTCAACCCAACTTGCTCCACTTCCCTTTTATCCCATTGTTCCTCCATACCCAACCTGCTGAGACATATCTACCTTTCCTTTATATTCCCATTCTGCCACACCCGATCCCCCTATATCATGTACTACGACCCACCTCGCTCCTACTCTGTCCCATCCCTCCCCGTCCCACCATAAAAAAACACAACCCACCATATCCTACCCTGTCCCATCTCTCCCCATCCCACTGTACACTGTATCACACTCTGCTCCAACCAATCAACACCTCAACCAACCAACACCCCAACCAACAACCCACCTCCCCCAAGATTCAGGACCAGGTGAACGAGTGGGCCAACATGACGGGTTTCCTGTGTGCCCTCGGTGGCGTTTGTCTCCTGGGCAAGTCTCCGTCACGCCAGGTCTCCTCCTCGGCCCTCTCCACCCTCGACCACCGCAACAAGCCACCTGCCCTGCCCTGCCCAGCCAACCAGGACATGCAGTACTGCCCCGTCACCCAGTAAGACTTTAACTAAGGAGTGTTGTTATGTTGTCTCTGATTGGCTATTGTCATTAGCCCCTCACTTGTTAAACCTGTCTTTGTGTTGCTGCTTACTGTCTTTGTGACATTGTGTGTAATAAGGTTACAATTATTATTTAGTATTTCAAATAAGTCACATTGCCCTTTCAACTTTAGCCCTCCTTCTTCAGGCCAGATTATCATTTTCAGGTGTCTTCAGGTGTACTGTAATTCTGGAGAACAAATAGAAGATTGATTATAATTTTAATTTATCAATAAAGGAAGAGAGGAAAATTTGTTCATATGATACTCTCATAACAAGCATCTCTGTTGTACCTCCAGATTCGTGGGTCACCTCCTGAAGCTACTTGTGTGCAACAACGAAAAGTTTGGAACCCAGATCCAGAAACACGTCAAGGAGCTGGTCGGTCATGAGATGTCCCCACTCCTCTACCCCATCCTATTTGACCAGACCAAAGTCATTGTCGACAAGTTCTTTGATCAACAGGGACAGGTTAGTGAAATGGCCAGCTGTCTATGTAAACATTAGCACAGTTCTGTACATGTGGTCCTTAAGTTTTCATTTTATAGTGGAATAAGCTTTCATCTTGTACAGAATATAATGGTGGTGGTTTTTGTTGTTGTAGTTCCTCAAGCTAATAAAGTTCATTGGGTCCAATAAATATGTCTCCATTTATCTCATGATTTATATGTTATTTTACTTGGGGAATAGCACACACAAGTATGGAACACCCCAACTGAATGCCTGTCGTAGTTGATAAGCATAAAACACCAAAATCCAATCTAAATTCCATCATCTGTGTTTGATTCTTCTTGACTATGCCAGGTAACAGACAACTTCAGTGTTACTAATAGGGGAATCTGTATTGTGGCATAGTTTGAAGGAATCAATGGCCTTCCTATACAGTATACACAAATACAAGAGTCACCCCTTAGCAAGTATACTGTTGCATTACATACAGCACCTTAACACTTACCATGCATCACAGCAAGCAGACTGACACAACTGATTACTTCCTGTCACATCAAAATTGTCCTCATTGCAACTCTTAACCCAACAGGTGATTGTAAGTGATCTCAACACACAGTTCATTGAGCACATCATATTCATCATGAAAAACGTTTTAGAGAACAAGACAGATCATCCCTCAGAACACCTTGGGGTAACCTCAATTGAACCCATGATGCTGGCCATTGTGAGGTAAGTGTTGGAATTATAAAATTGGTATTTTTGCAGACACTAAGATGAATTTCTCCTTCCAAACTTCTTAGGTATTTTTTATAGGCTATAAAGATATTCAAACATACTATGTGGAAGGAGAGAAAAGGAAATGCATTTGAGAAAGAGTGTGTGTGTTGTTTGCATGCATGCCAAATTTGTCTATTTGTACTGATACAGTAATATAATTATGTGATGGTAGGTATGTGCGACATCTGGACATAACAGTGCACACGTTACACATCAAGACTAAACTGTGCCAGTTGGTGGAGGTGATGATGCAGAGGAGGGATGACCTCGCTTTCCGCCAGGAGATGAAGTTCCGTAATAAGATGGTAGACTACCTCACAGACTGGGTTATGGGTAATTCCCACCAGATTGCTCCCACCAACACCATCGATGTGGCTTCTGTCTCCAAGTGAGTTTTTCTGGGGATGATGATGGTGAGGGACAGAAAAGTTGGAGGGGAGGGAAAGATATGGAGATGATGAAAGTAAGGAAGGGGAAAGGTGGATAATTATACTCGAACCATAAAAAGTATTAATTTTGCACCTGTGGGTTTCCTGATTTTTCTTCTTTTCCTCTCACAGTGCATAATGTTTGACAACTTCAAGCACAGTCTTTCTTCTCTCTCGTATATATTTTTAGCACATTTGACACAGTGTATCTATCACTAAGTTTGTCGTTCCCCCCCACAGTATGTATGTAACATTTGATATCAGTGGGTGTTGCCGGGACCTGGACCAAGCTTGCATGGAAGCAGTGGCAGCACTGCTGCGTGGTCTGCCACTCCAGCCTGAGGAGAGTGATCGAGGAGACCAGAATGAGGCCAAGTCACAGCTCTTCCTCAAATACTTCACCCTCTTCATGAACCTTCTCAATGATTGCATGGAGGCCCAGGAGGTAAGTGTGACTGTGTATGTAATATAATGATAATAATTATGATGAAGAGTAGTAGTAGTAGTATAGTGCATCGTCATAAGATGCTCCTGTAATATGCACATTACATTACACTCAACCCTCGAATTCGCGGACTATTAGGGGGGAGCAACTGTCCGGGAACCTCAAAGGTCCGGCAATGGCAAAAGTCCGAGGACGTAACTTAACCACCAGTCTTATACCCTACTCTGTCCGGCACAGCCAATGTCAATTTCACCACCGTGAGCTTAAATACTTTATTTCCTTGTAAAGAAAACACATTTGTATATTTACAACCATTTTATTTAACTTTAAAACTTACCCCATTTAAAATCTTGAATAAAATAGGAAAAATGATTCAGATGTCAGCTCCCACGAACACTCTTCACGCCTCGACCCACAACATCGTCTGCAGACAGAGTAAAAATTTCTGTGAGGAACGACTCACCTAATTTATGTACTTTAGATCGTCACTAACAAAACAAATGGCAAATGAAGCCTATAGACAAGAATAAAATTTTGCATTTAACCTTACACTTACCTCTGTGATGGGAGTAGGGTTACGATGGTCATTGACGTTGTTGTCACTTCACTCCTCGGTGGGTGGTGAAGAGGAGTGGTAGTGGCTGGCCGCCAAGCCGTCACCCAAGCCAATGCGTCGCTGGCTGACGCACAGTATGCCGTGATCGTATAGTGGCGCCTGAGACAGCTAAACTATTCGAGATCAGACTGGACATCCATTGGTGATGCTGTATCACCACTGGAGTTAAGCTGAGCTGCTGGTGAGCTGGCAGAAGGTGAAAGGCCAGCTTCACAAAGTGGCTGGGCGGTGGTAGACGGCTGGCTACTACCACTGGGGCCTGCCTGGACTGGTTGAGATGGCGGCTTGGCAGTCCGTGGTTTGAAGAAAGAATCAATTTTTGATTGACGGCTAGTCTGGTGCTGCTCCACAATAATTTTTGCACGGAGCAAGCGTAGCTGGTCATAATGTTCTTGGATATGTGGCTTGTTGCTGCTTGCCACATACTGAAGTAACTTATCAGCATACTCCCGGATCTCAGACATTTTAAACACTGGTGCCTGCTCGACATCGCTTGTCTCACTGTCACTGTCGCTACTACGCTTCTCTCCAGTCACTGCTGCCACTATCTGTTCGTCTGATAAAATTTCACACCCCTCTGCTACTTCATTTTCTTCTATCCAGTCATGAATGTCATTTAGCGATATTGCATTTTCCCCTCCCTTATGAAGAAGTGATTGGAAATCTGACGCCTCAAATCCGAGAAAATCAAATTCCAAATCTTCATCCATAAGAAGTTTCTTCCAAGCGTTGCTAAACGTGGTGGCCTTCATCTCATTCCAAGCCTCGTTCATGTTGTGGATAGCAGAACGGATGTTATAAGATTTAATATTATCCAAGGTTCTCTTCCCTCTTGTATCTTCTATACTGTCTGCCTCAGTCTCGATGACAGCCAGCACTTCTTCAAGATATTTTCGTTGATATCGGCGTTTAAAAGCACTGATGATGCCTTGATCCATGGGTTGTATCAAAGATGTGGTATTTGCAGGCAAGAACATGCATCTAATCTTGCCATCAGCACTTTGCATGACATCCTCGTGGGGGTGGGCAGGGGCATTATCCAGCAGTACTAATGCCTTAACTTCTGCAGGCGGGATCTTCAAAACATTTTCTTGGTGGTTCCTAATTTCAGGCAACAGGTGATGGTGGAACCAGTGTTCACATATCCACGAATTGAACCAAGCTTTCAGGGAATTATAATAATGAACAGGAAGCTGGTTCATACAGTCTTTGAGAGCCCTGGGCTTAGCAGATTTCCCTACAATTACAAGTTTCAGCCTATGCGTGCCAGATGCATTACCACCACACATCACTGATAACCGTTCCTTATTTACTTTTTTTCCTGGCACCTTAATTTCATTTTTCATTGCTTGTGTGGTATTAGGCAAGGACCTCCACATCACTCCAGTCTCATCCACATTGTAAATTTGACTTAAGGACAGGTCTTCTTGTTTAATTAAGTCTTTTAACTTCACCTGAAATGGTTCAATGCTTTCCTTATCGGCACTTGCAGCCTCGCCTGACACTTTTACATTATGCATGCCATGGCGTTTTCTGAACCTCCATAGCCAGCCATCACTTGCCTTAAAATCAGCTATACCCAAGTGTTGAGCAAGCTTCACAGCACTTGCAGCCAACTCCACACCTCTCACCGTCACACCACAAGCACGTTGTTGCACATACCACTTGTACACTGCTGCATCTAGATCAACACTCGTAGAGGTTTTCATATGCTTTCTACCATTTCCACTTTTATCAACCCCAGACACAGAAAACTTTACAGCATAACTCTGCAATTTTTCTTTTGCTTTTCTGATGTCAGAAACAGTCTGCTTTTTAACTCCATACTCATCACACACCTGAGAGACTGTCTTCCCAGCCTCAAGTTTCTTAATTAAGTCTAGTTTTTGCGACACAGAGAGGTGCACAGGTTTTCTTGTGCGCTTGCTCACTTTTTTGACGATTGATGGGGCCATCCTGACGCTAAGACAATGGGAGACAAACTGAGTCCGTGACTGGGTCGGACCACGCTTGACTGGATCATGTGACCCCGCGGGGCGGCGGGAAAAAATGTAACCAAGGTGACTGACGCGCGGGGTGGCGGGAAAAAATGTAAACAAACAAGACTGAAGACTGCCGCACGACCTACTAGCTTGTGGGACAGCCGGACAACTCTCAATTTCCGGACTAGAATTGCAATTTGTCCGGGCCATTGACATATCCCCGGACATCGGATTTTGACCGGCAAATCCGAAATCCGGGGATTGGGGGTCCGTGAAATAGAGGGTTGAGTGTATTTGAAATACATACATAGTTTAATGAGTATTCTTTATATACCTTGCAGGTGGAGAAGGATGTAAGCCGCCAGAGGAACCAACCAGCCAAACTGTCCACCTTAAGGAATGCCACCATCCAGGCCATGTCCAACCTCCTCTCTGCTAATATTGATTCTGGACTCATGCACTCCATTGGACTTGGATACCATAAAGATTTACAGACCAGGGCTGCATTTATTGAGGTGAGAAATGGAGACAGAAGAGATATTTGTGTGGATGGGTGGATTTTGTGAGTAGGTGATTGAAAAGATGGATATATAAGCAACTGGATTAAATGGACAGAGAATAATTTATTTCTTTTTGATTTGGTTTACAGGTGCTGACAAAAATCTTGCAACAAGGGACAGAGTTTGATACCCTGGCTGAGACTGTCCTTGCTGACCGATATGAGCAGCTGGTACAACTGGTGACCATGATCGGTGACAAGGGAGAGCTGCCCATCGCCATGGCACTTGCCTCGGTTGTTGTTACACCACAGATGGTGAGTCAGTAACAAAGACAGTAACAAGTTGGAGAAGAGAAATGAAAAATAGCATATCCTTTGTATTCTTCAGATCTCGCTTTCTGCCCTTAGACTCTTTATATCCTCTAATATATTGCATCATTTTCTCTCCCTCATATTAGGATGAGCTGGCACGAGTGTTTGTAACGCTCTTTGACGCGAAGCACTTACTGTCCCCGTTGCTGTGGAACATGTTCTACAAGGAGGTAGAAGTATCAGACTGCATGCAGACGCTCTTCAGGGGCAACTCCTTGGGCAGCAAAATCATGTCCTTTTGCTTCAAGGTATGTGCTCCCATTTCATGGTTTGTCAATATTACTACTATAAACATAAACTACATGTAATAAACGTTTATCTTGCTCGCTGTTCTTGTCTCCTTACATTATATAAAATTAATATGTACATGTACAGTTGCCTAAGGAAAGACTGCAACCAAATTTGCTGGTGTGTGGCAATATCTGGCAGGTGCTCCAAAGTAAACACTCGTATTTTATCAATGGGTCACTGAGAACCTACAACCTTTGTATGGATGTTATTGGCTTCAGCTATTTACATTCATCCTTACAACGGTTATAGGTTCTCAGTGATTCATTAATAAAATACAAGTGTTTATTCTGGAGCAGCTGCCAGATATTGCCACACACCAGCAAATTTGGTTGTAGTCTTTCCTTGGGCAACTGTACAGTGCTTTGAAAAACTTCATGCATCCTGGTTGATTATCACTTTTGTTATGTCATAGGCCACAACCCACCAAAACCTTTGTATTGTGCAGATCTATGGAATGACATACCTACACAACTTGCTGGAGCCACTCATCCGACCATTGGTGGATGATCCTGGGACGTCCTATGAGGTGGATCCTGCTCGCCTTGACCCGGCTGAGGACGTGGAACACAACCGTAGTAACCTCATCGCCCTCACCCAGCGAGTTTTCACAGCCATTGTCTACTCCTCAGACAAGTATGATGGCATGCTAAAGTAGGATGCATTGAGAGATTGTATGCAATATTTATTGGATAAGGAAAAATTACTTAACAAACAGTTCTCTTCCAGTTTGACTATTAGACAGTGAGGTTTGAAACATCAAATTTAATTTAAAAGTACATGATATTTTTGTATTTAATTAATTATTTATTTATTATTATGTTCAGATTTCCACCCCAACTGCGAAGCATGTGCCACTGCCTCTACCAGGTTCTGAGTAAGAGGTTCCCACAATTCCCACAAAACAACATAGGAGCAGTTGGCACTGTCATCTTCCTTCGTTTCATCAACCCCGCCATTGGTTAGTCTTTACTGTTAGGAATTCTTACACAGGCTATATGGAAAAAGAGATCATTATTCAGGAAGTACTGCAATAAATGGTCTACAATGTGACTCTGTGATTGTAAGACAACAAACCTAATAATGATGTTGTGAACCTTAAAAAACAACAGCGTGTGTATGAATTCTTGTGGCCAATAGTACACTAGTAATAGTACCTACTGTATATGATGTATCTTGGTATCTTTATTTTACATTAACTTCTCTGTTGCCACTTCCTCATAATAGGCATAGTTGTATTAATATTTTCCTAGGTGTCCAATTTTAGACTATTCCTTCCATTTCCTGTCATCATTCCCTTATTGGTGTGTCTCTGCTACAGTGTCCCCATGTGAAACTGGAATTTTGGACCGACAACCAAGCCAGCAGGTAAAGCGTGGGCTAATGCTCATGTCCAAGATCCTGCAGAACATTGCCAACCATGTGGAGTTCAGCAAGGAGCAACACATGGTCCCCTTCAACGACTTTGTGCGGCAACACTTTGAGGGAGCACGACGCTTCTTCATCCAGATTGCCAGTGACTGTGAGAGTGTGGAGCAGGCAAGCCACAGCATCTCCTTCATCAGTGATGCCAATGTACACGCACTCCACCGACTACTGTGGAATCATCAGGAAAAGATAGGTGAGAGAGTGAAGTCTTGGTTAAAAGTGCTGTGAAGTCCAGAAAAAGAGTGCAAACAAAAAATGCTCAGAAAATTTATCTTTGGAGGTGCTTGTGTTTTTTTCTTTCTGTTTTTATTTCTTTACAAGTGTATCTCCTGTAAATTATTCTAACAGTGTTGTTATTACTACCATAGGGGAGTACTTGTCCAGCAGTCGTGACCACAAGGCTGTTGGAAGACGTCCATTTGACAAGATGGCCACTCTCTTGGCCTATTTGGGACCACCTGAACATAAGCCCATTGATTCACAGTAAGTGGAATATATTTAACCTCTTCTAGATTTGCTTTGCCTAGCCTAAGCAGGCATGCCATGTTTTTAAAGGATATACTGGAGTGTAAAAATACATAGTAGAAGCATTCTAATCTTAATCTCTGTCTAGCCTTTACAAAAGGATATGCATTCAGGACATTGTACAGTCACAATAGTAATAACACATTAGTTGTGTAATAAGTATTGAATGCCCCTCATCCAACCATCTCATCCCCAGGTGGAGCAGCATGGACATGACCAGCACCAAATTTGAGGAGATAATGTCTAAACACAATATGCATGAAAAGGATGAATTTAAGTCCATCAAGACCCTCAACATCTTCTACCAGGCGGGCACATCCAAAGCCGGCAATCCAGTCTTCTATTACATTGCCCGCAGATACAAGTTAGTCTCCTCTTCCTGTGTTTTCTTTTGTACCTTTCATATCCTTAGTCTCTCTAGTTTGGGACTGGGAGGAAAATGGCTTGTAGAACTTAGTTTGATGCCATTATTTGCAGGCAGTTAAGTGTTTGTGTTTTCTTTGGTCCCTCATGCAAACTCTCCTTAAGGACTGGCCCAGGTAGATTAACAACAGCTTCTTACAAAGCAAGGTTTTACTGAGTGTTTACCTCTCCATTCCAATGTGTTGTGTTGAGAATATATTCTTATTGATGTGTAATGGAACTTATGTCTTGCCTCCATACAGGATTGGTGAGACCAACGGAGATCTCCTGATATACCACGTCATCCTCACTCTCAAACCAATCTGCCGCAAACCCTTTGAGTTGGTGGTGGATTTCACACACACTTGTGCTGACAACAGATTCAGGTTGGTGTCTCTCTCTGCTTCATTGCATTTCTCTCTTTCTTGTCAGTGTCTGTGTCACTTTCTTCCAGTAACATATTCTGTGTACCGTATGAGCAACATTAGCAGTCCTAAAATTTACCAATAACACCAATCTATTAGGTAGGCTACTGCTTTCTCATTCAAGAGAGAAGAATGGCAGTGAGCAGAACTGACCTGGAGAGAGACTTACTTTGGAGACAATTTGGGATTGTTTCTTTAAATGTGTAACCCCTGTTCACCTAGCAGACAATAGGTACGGGACGTAAGTTGAGGAGTTGTGACCTTGCTATCTCGGTGTGTGGAAAATTGTTCCAACCTTACCCAAAGATCGGTCACTACGAGCTCTGAGCTCATTCCGGGAGGGTAACAGTTGGTGAACATGTGTCCAGCACGTGATCAAGACCAGGTGAAACAAATTCTTGTGTATTTTAATTACTCCTGTGAGGCTTTGTATGTACAGCATCAATGAGTTTTATATAACTTGATTGCACTTAGTAGTGGAATGCCAGTACAATCAACTGTATAAATCCCTGTTACAGTTTCAAGAGTGAACGGTGCCACATAGCTCTTATTTGGGGTTATACATCTTGCTCATTTGATTATTAAGCTTTATAGAGTTGAAAGTCCCTTCTTCCAACACAGGACTGAGTTTCTTCAGAAGTGGTTCGTGGTGCTACCAGAGGTGGCATATGAGAATATCCACGCAGCATACATCTATAATGCCAATTCATGGGTCCGAGAATACACCAAATACCACGACCGTATTCTGGCCCCACTCAAGGTGAGGCTGGGGTACCTCTGGTTTTCAATTATAGTGTGTGCTTTTGTTTATTTACAAAATGTTAAAAGTTCCATCCCTAGCTAGCCACACTTTTTATCATCTTTCTTTCTCTCAGGGCCACAAAAAACTCGTATTCCTAGACGCCCCAGCACGCCTGAATGACTACATTGATCCTGACCAGCAGAAACTTCCTGGTGCCACAACCTCGCTGGATGAAGACCTCAAAGTGTTCAACAATGCTCTCAAACTCTCACATAAGGACACCAAAGTTGCCATCAAGGTGAGCGGACTGGGCAGGTGGAGAACAGGAATGACAGTTTTGAAGATATGAGAGAGCAGGAGAGAATCTATTATTAATCTGATTATATTATATTAAGTGTAAGCAGTTTCTCTGTCAGTTGAAATCATTTTTAATCTTAGAACATCAAGTATTCTTTCTTTCTTTCATTCATCTCACAAATAAGTGTAAATATGTTCTAAATTCTTAAAGTAATACCTGTGACCTTTTCTTCTTTTTATATTGAAAATGGAAACATTGAGTTTTTTTCTCCATACAGGTGGGCCCGTCAGCCATCCAAGTGACCTCAGCAGAGAAGACCAAAGTTCTCTCCCACTCAGTTCTTCTCAATGATGTCTATTATGCCTCGGAGATTGAGGAGGTGAGGTGTTGTTATTCTTTTGTGTACAGTCATCACTGTATCTTACTATATCGGTGTATCATAATCCAAACAGATCAGTCAAATTCACTTTCGCTCTTTGTTTCCCTTGTCATTTTCTGTGAGCAAGAGAATATTTGCCCACACACTTATGGTAATTATCCTGACAGGTATGCCTAGTGGATGATAACCAGTTCACTCTGACCATCGTCAATGAATCGGGACCACTCTCCTTCATCCACAATGACTGTGACAGTATAGTGCAAGCCATTATTCACATCCGTGCTAGATGGGAACTTTCACAACCAGTAAGTACCATACTCTAACACTTTGATTAGTCAGTTTCTCATAGACTTTGATTTCATGGTGGAGGTGATTTGTACATGTAGTAGCTGTGTAGGCTGTAATTATTTTTAGGGATTTTTGTTTTGTATAGTGTGTGTATAATGAGTGTTTAATGTATCCTGTAAATATTTTTTTAGAATTTTGTATGGTATGTGTATAATTAGTGTTTATTGTATCCAGGACTCTGTAACAGTGCACCAGAAGATTCGACCCAAGGATGTGCCAGGTACTCTGCTCAACATGGCCCTCCTCAACCTTGGCTCCCTGGACCCCAATCTTCGCACTGCTGCTTACAACCTCCTCTGTGCTCTCACTGCCACATTTGACCTTAGGATAGAGGGTCAGCTGCTGGAGACTTCAGGTGAGTTGCTGAGATGTCTACAAGTGGAGTAATATACAAATAATGTATGTCATGAATACCTATACTCTGGGTCTGTTAAGGAGTTTAAAAGTAAAATGATTATTGCAAACAGATATAGGCCAGTTGAAGATTATCCTTGAAAAATTCTGTCTGCAGGTCTATGTATCCCATCAAACAACACCATCTTCATCAAAAGTGTGAGTGAGAAGTTGGGACTTAATGAGCCTCACCTAACTCTCGAGTTTCTGGAGGAATGCATTCAGGGTTTCCGGGCATCCAGTATTGAACTCAAGCATCTCTGCCTTGAGTACATGACCCCTTGGCTTCCCAACCTTACCAGGTCAGTTGAACACTTGATCAAGGCAAAATCTGCTCTAATAGGAAGTCACATTTAGAAACAAAAGTTGCCTTACTTGTTCATTTACAATCTTTGACAGTAAAGGTGAGATGACACTTTCATTTTGTTTCATGCTACTACCCAGATATGCATTGCAGGTTTAGAGTGGATATTTCATATGCTTTGATTTTTTCCTCTCTTGGGCAGTACAGAAGCATACAGAACCAAGTTATAAGCTTAATAAAATTTTAGTTTCTTTTCATAATACAAAAATATCAATATGCAGAGTCTAATACTGATTTTATGTTACACAGATTCTGCAGCCACCCTGATGACAAGAAGCGAGCCAAGGTTGCCATGATCCTGGACAAGCTGATCACTTTAACCATCGAGGAGGTGGAGATGTATCCCTCTATACAGGCCAAGATATGGGGCAACATTGGACAGGTGAGTGCGGTAGACCGGAGTAAGATTATATTAATACTTATATGGTAGAGATCTTCCCATTAAAATGTATACTGTAGTTATAGTATATATATATATATATATATATAGTATATATAGTTATAGTATACTGCATTAACCCTAAATATCTTGTTGTTCCTCAATCCTAACTGAGTTTCCCCTCACCTCAACCAGGTTTCTGAGTTGATAGACATGGTGCTGGACTCCTTCATCAAGCGCTCAGTGACGGGTGGGCTCGGGTCAGGTCAGGCCGAAATAATGGCTGACACAGCGGTGGCCCTCGCCTCGGCCAACGTGGCTTCCGTGGCCAGGAAAGTCATCGGTCGGCTCTGCAGGGTGAGTCTCAGCGAGGCCAACTACTGCTCTCTTACTGCAGGTTTCACTTGTGGAATATGTTCCTCTGTGGTTATCAACAAAACATACAGTACACTGTAGTACTATTTGTTTATCAGTATCCAGTATGACATTTCTCACTGTATTTTTAAATTGTACGTAGCTTCATGTTCCCCACTTTATTTCACCTCCCATCAGGTTATCGACAAGACCTGTACCTCACCAACACAAACACTGGAGGCTCACATGATGTGGGACGACATAGCAATCCTGGCGCGCTACCTCCTCATGCTGTCCTTTAACAACTGCTTGGATGTGGCACGACACCTCCCCTACCTCTTCCACATAATCACCTTTCTGGTCTGCACGGGGCCTCTTTCCATGCGAGCATCAACACATGGCCTTGTCATCAACATTATCCATTCCCTCTGTACATGTACCAAGCCATCATTCCTAGGTGAGTACATTACTGTATATAATATTATCAGAATATGTGTAAACAGATATCTGTATAATATGGTGATATCCTGACAACGGTACCGTAAATAATTCCTAAAACTTGCTACTTGTATTTCATCAGAGAACACCCAGCGTGTACTGAGGCTCTCCCTTGACGAGTTCTCACTGCCCAAGTTCTACCTCCTCTTTGGCATCAGCAAGGTCAAGTCTGCTGCTGTCACTGCCTTCAGATCCTCCTACAGACACACCGGCGAGAGAGGGATGAGGTAACAAGATTGATTTTTCAGCATCATATTCTCTCTCCTTTCTTATATATTATAAAAGTCTTTGGTTCAGCCACGTAGTTTAGAGACAAGGAACATATGATTGTGTGAAAATAGATGGGAAAGTCAATTATTTATTTCCAGTCTCTGTTGAGTGAGACACGGATGTGTGATGTCACCATGGTTGTTCAGTGTATACATGAATGGAATGATGAAAACACTTATGATGAACAGGTTTGGAACAGACCGGAGCCACTCATACACTGTGACGGACAAGGAGAAGCTGCAGTTGACCTCACTGGAGACTATCACCGACGCCCTACTGGAGATGATGGAGGCTTGCATGAGGGACATACCTGACTGTGATTGGCTGCAGACCTGGACTGGGCTGGCCAAGAGCTTTGCCTTCCAGTACAATCCAGCACTTCAGCCCAGAGCACTCATTGTATTTGGCTGTATCAGTAAGTTAATATTTTATTTACCATTTTTAAACATTAGCCCAAAAATTACCTGTTTGACAAGTATGATGATGTTCATGGATTGCTTTGGTTTTATGTAATCTTTCTTCCTTTCCAAAATGTCTTTGTTTACCCATTGGACACTCATGTTGTGTTTGGTGTCTACAGGTAAGAGCATCGTGGACCAGGACATCAAGCAGCTACTACGGATCCTGGTGAAAGCCCTCGAGAGCTTTTCCGACATCACCCTCATCGACTCCATCATAATGTGTCTCACCCGACTACAGCCTCTCCTTAGACCGGTATGTTCATCTCCATCACCGTTTCATGGTTGAGTTGATAGCAAGATCTCTGGGACATTATTTTCTCATCAATATTATTTCCTGCCATCTATTCCCAGGATGACTGCACTGTTAATGAACTATATGTAATACCCTCTTGATAAGTTGATTTTTATGTGGTGTCTGTAGATTTTTATGTTAATGAATTAGTTTTTTTTTCTCTATGATAAAAAACGCCACCTCCTCACTTCTTTCTCTGTCTTCTCTCATTCCAGGAATCAGCAATCCACCAGGCACTTTTCTGGGTGGCAGTGTCTGTTTTGCAGTTGGATGAGGTATCGCTCTACGCTTCAGGTCTGGCACTCCTTGAACAGAACTTACACACGCTTGACTCGCAGGGATCATTTGATAAGCGTGTAAGTCCCTCTGAATTCTGCAGTGAACATGGTTGAAGTAGGGTTAAGGTAGATCCTTTCAAATATTCTGTAGGTTCTTTGTAAACTGGTGTGAATGACTCAATCTTAAGAAGTTGGCTTGTGGGTTTGCAAAGGTGATTTCATAGGACAGTGAGCACTATGCTACACCATAACTGTTGTATCTTCTACCCACCATAGACTTTAAACCTATCTATTTCCACCACAGACGTTGGAGCAGGTCATGATGTCGACCCGGGAGTCTCTGGAGTGGTTCTTCAAGCAACTAGACCATTCTGTAGGGCTCAGTTTCAAAGGTATGTCAGGAATGTCACCTTAGTTTTGTTACATCTCAACCCCTTCATATTTTACTGTATGTTTTATCATTTTGTCAGTATTTTTATGTTTTTACTGTATTTTTTCAGTATTTTGGGGGATTTATACCAATGTGCTATCATTTTTGTCAGTAATGTTAATTGTGATGAATAATATACAAGTCTTTTTACCTTTCATTAGGATGTCATTATTAATTTATCAGCATCACGTCTTTCTTCCCGTTCAGGTAACTTCCACTTTGCAGTGGTTGGTCATCTTCTAAAGGGTTTGCGGCATCCAACTCCTGCTACTGTTTCCCGCACCTCACGTGTTCTCCTCACACTCCTCTCCATTGTTGCTAAACCACACAAGCGTGACAAGTTTGAGGTTTGTGAATATCCATTTTACTTTTGGATAAGTTTACTGTATATGAATAGGTCTGTCATTTCAGTAAACTCTGAAAATATATTACCTACTGCCATGAAATTAATTAAATGACTTCAAAAACTTTACAGATTTGTAGCAGTCATTGTAATAATGTTCAATTAAATTCACTCATAGTTTACTTTCATTCACTTGTTGTAGGACTTTTGATTGTGACTGGACCTTGATTAAGAAAATGTGACCCTTTTGGATAATAATTATACGATGGAGTGTGCATGAATGAAACTATATATGTGGAAACCATGTATGTATAATGATGATTATTATAATGTGTTATATTTGGCAGGTGACCCCAGAGAGTGTGGCCTATCTTACGGCTCTAGTGTCTGTGTCTGAGGAGGTGCGGTCACGATGTCACCTCAAGTACTCCGTGGCGCGAAACCTCTCCAAATCAGTCTCGTCAGACACATTCGCCGTGGGGCTTCATCTTAATCTTCCACAATCATCTGTATCAGGCAACCAGATGCAACAGCATCAGCAACATCAACAGCTGTCTGGAGGTGCTTCGTCTCCAAGCAACCATGTGCCTTCACCTGGGTCTCCCTTCCCTACCATGGGCAGCTTCAGTAGTATTGTGAGTCACACCAGCACATAATACAAAGAGTCAGGATGATGTCTTTGTTTTCTTTATCAATACACTAAAGCCCTTCTGTGGTCATCAAAAAAAAGTATTGGAATGTGTTATGATTCTTCTTTCTCCTACTAGCGGTATATGACCCTAGCTGTTGCGCCGCCAGATGCCTAGTTGCATCAATAAATCAATTTCAAATTTCAATTTCTTTCTCCTACTACCACCAGACAATGTTTTTTGTTGGGGAGATGCTTTAGATGTCAGTATTATGAAAAATACATATATTAACTCATGCTTAACATCATATATTAAATACAGTAATAAGCCTGACGAAATGTAATTTCATTAGAAATCCCCTGTTGTCCGAGGGTTAAAATAATTAGCCAATATGTTTTCCACCAGTCGAGCTCTGCCACCACCATCAGCACGGCCACCCTACCTTCAATGGGCAGTAATGCATCTACTGTTGTTGTGGGCAGCATACCAACCCCCGGCAGTAACGGTGGAGTGGTCAATGCATCCCCTGTCCCATCCACTGGGTCCGTCAGCACCCCAGGCGATATCCGACCTCCCCCCACCATTACCAAGGACCCTCCACCCCCCTCCTCCATCCCTGCCAACAGAAGACATAAACCCTGGGACACCGTTGATCAAATGTGCATTGGACAGGTCAGTTGGATGCTTCTTGTGTTGAGTTATTGTTGTGCATCTCATTCTATCTCTTCATCATAAATATCCCACGTCACAGGACTAATAATATCCTCTAGTGTGGATGTTGACGTAAGCATTACCATCACCCATAATTATTATCTGGTCACAGGCTCACAGCTCGACTTTCTTTGTACTGTAAACATATACAGGTCAGGGAAACACCACTCACAGAAGAAATACTGCAACCCAATCCACTCTCAAACACTCACAATATATCAAGGCCTCTGAGATGTACCTATGTTGGAATGACCATGTGATTGCTAAAGTGTTGCAGATTTATGCATGACATACTTTCATTATCCTGAGAAACACCACCTAGAGAGTTCCAATTTACGAGTATATCTAAATCCAAAATTAATTTTCAGAGGGTTTTGTAAAGACAGGTTATGATAGTACTGTTAGAATGTATGAAACCTTAACAGGCTGTAAGCAGATGTTAAAGACATACTTCACTACAGTTGGTAAAGTTTTGAATGACTGTACAATCTTTACATTGAGGGCCTGAAGTGCAGCTCTCTCATTAGTATTACCAGTACAGTAGTTATTCCACAGGTTATACAAGTAGTGGCTACAAAAGGTCACAATATTATTTATATTTTGGGAATTTTTAATGAGCCCTGTGGTGTGTGTCCTGCCCCTTGATTCCGTCCTTCCCTCCTCCATTCCCAAGAGTGTATAAAAGCAGTAAGAAGGGCTTTGTAATTATCTGCTGCTTCAAGGATGTGGGCTATTTGTAACATGAGGGAGATTCCAACACTCAGCAGTCCTCACTCAAATCAGCTGCCATGTATGATAGGACATTACATTTATTCTATTTACTATAGTACATTTTTTATCCTGGCAAAGGTGCACAATTCCATGATAAGTAATATATCCCTTGATACATGTTTAATGTCCATTTCAGTGTTTATAAGTTATTGCCAAGTATCCAGTTGTGTAATATTTTGGTGTAATTTGTATTAAATTATACAGTATGTACAGTTACTAAAAAAAACTAAGAAGTTAAATCAGGGAGGTGGTATATTTTTGCCAGGTAAAAAAATGGAGTATGTAAGTGCTCTTGCAATATTCAATATATATATAAGATACTTTAGATGGCAATAACTTAACCCAAGGTTCATATCAGACATCATTCATAATTATTGGCAGGTGATCAAGTTTGTGGAGGCTGTTGTGGGTCATCTAAATGTTTACATATAAATAAAAGGCATTGTTACTGTTGTGTAATGCTGTGGCCAACCTAATGCTTGGTAGGGAGTGTTGGCATCACTTTTAAAGTCCAATGCCTGCCTTTCTGCCCTAACCAGCCAACCCCACACACCCAGAACTGTAAGTGGTTTTTCCTTAGCCAACGGTGCCAACACACAGCCATTTGTTGTTGCTTAACTCCCAACCCCTGCCTAACTGGTGGGTGGTGAGCCTTAACAGTCATGAACCACAAAGAAAAAAAAAGAAGCTGTGGACACTTACCCCTAAGCTACAGAAAAACAGACTATAAGGATGACATCACACTGGTCCAAGATATATAAAACACATTTGGCGCCTGGTTAACATACAGTTTGTTAAATTTTGTTTGTTCTTCAAGTTTGTATTTTCACCCAGCCTCTACCCATCAACACTGTTCACTTTGCCACCAACACTTATATTGGAGTTGTGGAAGCCTGATCCTATGGGCAGCTGGTTTGTTTATGAAGTTTCCCAATTATCAATCTTAGCCTTGCCATACACAATTAGGTATACTGTATATACCAGTGCCTTTCAGGTGCTGTTGGTGTTATGTAGTAATTTTACAAAGCATCTTAATACTTACAACTAACCCAATGTCTACCCATTGAACAATTATGCATAATGTAAAAATATCGATCATATGAAGTATAACTCTACTGACAGCTCTATTGAATGAAACAAATTACTGTTTATTAAATTCAGATACCTGACTCACATGGTGTAAATTAATCCTGTACTCTACAAGACTACAGTTGAGATCTTTTTTAGTTAACTCTCCTAAAGTTCAAAAATTATTGGTCAGTTGGGAGTGATGGTGTTGGTGAGCAGAGGCCGAGGAACATAACCATTGGGATGCATTTTTTTTTTCATGCATCACATGCACAATTTGAGTGTAAATTTCTCACAGCCATATTGGAAGTTCTGCACCTTGATATGGGAAAGTTTGATTCAGTACTGTAAATTCATCTGATGGAGTGTTGAAAGTTAGTTGTTATTGAACTTATTCTTTGAAATTTTCCAGAATACAGTTCACTTGCTCCTTAAAAAATATATCACTAAAAATGTATTTAATTAACTAAGTAGATTCAGTAAAAACTGGTTTCTGGTGTACCAACTGATGAATGTGTACTAA
Source organism: Petrolisthes manimaculis (assembly GCA_034508575.1). Taxonomy (NCBI): domain Eukaryota; kingdom Metazoa; phylum Arthropoda; class Malacostraca; order Decapoda; family Porcellanidae; genus Petrolisthes; species Petrolisthes manimaculis. The sequence goes on along the minus strand of JAWZYT010002206.1, from coordinate 49,341 downwards.
TCCAGATGAACCAACCCACTCAATTGTGTGGACAGAAAATATGAAGCTGTGTTGTTGGCTTTGGTGGGGCAGAGTGGTACAGTATAGTGCCCAGAGGTGTGTTTAGTGTGTGGCCGATTGAGCTGTGTTGTGTCATTAACTGTGTGGTGACCTGCCTGGCCTTGCTTCCCCGATGTCTGTCTGTCATCGTGGTCCCATAGTTGACTGTGGTGTGGTGTGTCTGACCCTCCTCGTATGTCACCTCATGTCCACTGGAAAATCATAATTCCGGGAAACCCGCACTTGGATGCTAAATCTTAAATTTTTACCATTTTACTGTCTTGACCTCCACTGGAACGTTGTAGTTCTGTGACATAAATGTGTTGAAATGTGATGCTAAGGGCATGAAATAAAAGTACAGTAGATGTATATTATTGTACAGTATCTAAATATTGTTATTACAATATTAAGAAATTACTGTATTTTTGTCATATTGATTAAAAATAATGTTCATTTTACACCCCATTCATATGTCATCACCAAAGTTCATCTTATTATCAGGAAGGAAGCTCATCCATTCAGATCCAATCAAATCGTTGTGAGAAAATATTTGGATAGCATCGAAAGATTGTTAATGGACCTTTATTATTGCACGGAAGACAGAAGGATGGTCTGTCTAACATTTAATTTCCAGGAATGCCTTCAGTGAAGAGTATAGTACAGTATATCAATGGTTATGAAACAAGCAGAGGAAGCAGAAGCACAGAACAATTATTGAGTTGAAAATATTATCAGTGTGTAATAATGTTTTAAATAATAAGAAACGTAATATATTAAGGAGATATTACAGGTGCCTGATATACAGCTTTAGTTCATCATCTTAGGTACAGTCCAGTAGTTAGTGATTCATTCAGAGGTTGAAATGAAGTATAGTGTTTAGTGTATAGTGTAGTGTTGTTTAGTATAGGGACAATTAGTGCAGCATAGTGAATGTGTATAGTGTAATGTAAGGGTGTGAAAAATAGCATAGGGAGGTGTAGTGTAGCATACAGATGTGTTGTGTAATTTAACTAAAATGTAGTTTGATGTAGGGTAGTGTAATGTTGGGTAATGTAGGTGTGTATTTTTGTTTCTAGTAGTGTCAATGTCAGGTTTTGTAACATACATAGTGTAGGAGGTGCAAGGTTAGATGAGACTCATTGATACTTTTCAGATGGTATTGTGTGCTGTTTAAGAGGAGTGTGTGTGTGTGTTGTACTTTACACTTACTTACATTAAACTCCATTTCTCTAGTCTCACTCCACCTATGCAGGTTTTACCGTATATTTTTTCAAGATCTTCATGTAATCTGCATTCTTCCTCTTCCTTTATTTTGCTCATGATCTTGACATCAGCTGTCTGCAAGTGTGGGTATACACGAGTGTGTGCGTGCTTGTTTGTAAGTATGTCTGTGTTTACACTGTCTGTTGGTAAAGTATAGTTTTGGAAGTTTTTATTTACTTCATTTTATATTCAAAGGCTGTAACATAATTATAGTAATTATACAAGTATACTGTACAGTGTATGTAACACTGTTTCTCACTTCCTGCCAGTTGGTGAACCCTATTATTCATTGCGTCACAACCTCGTTTGTCTACCATTGAAATGGAAATAATTTGTTATTATTTTGTTTATTAACCTGACAGGTGATGTGACAAGATAATTGACTGATTATGCATAATACCTGTTTCAATTTGTCAGATGTTTTGTGAGGTGGTCAGTGGTAATGTAGGTGAGTGATGTGGTTTAACTTGATCAGGTAGTATGATAGGTGATCCAATGAGTGTGGTGTAGTCAGTAGAGAAAGTGTTTGTGTTATTGACAGGACAGGGAGGTTTGGTGAAGTGAGATTGTTATGGCAATTAGTATACAAATTAGATATAATATAACAATACTGTAAGATATAGGAAGGTGGAAAAGACAATTGGAATGATATTTGTTGTAAAAGTGTAGTAAATTGAAGTGAAGAGAGCCATTGGAACATGGTGTGGTGGCTAACTAGTACCCTGCCTTATGTGCCCCAGGGTACCATGGGCATGCTAGGGCCCAGTCTGAACGTGGGGCAGAAGGTAGGCAGCACTCAGCACCTGACCACGAGAGGAGACCCCAAGACATGGCACTCGCTAGACCTTGATCCTCATAACATGCGACCGCCACCATTTAAAACACAGAGGTCCTCCTCCATGCCCACACCCAAGGTAACAAATACAAGGGGAGAGGTGGGGTTGTGGCGGGCAGGGGGCATTCCTTGCCTGTGTTCCCGCCCCCCTTGCCTCTCCCCTGTGTTGCAAGTGCGTCTCTTCACTGTCTGCTCTATGGAGGTCCTCTTCTCTGGCACAGTTGCATCCCTTTCTTGCCGTTGTTTCCCAGTTTATTTTCCACCTTGCCGAAGGACCCAGAACCGCACCCCTGGAAGTCTTCCTCTGCTCTGCGAAGGTCTTCCCCCTCGTCATCTCATCCTCACATCCCTACCGTTCTCTTTCTGCCTCTGGATGTTTGATGGCCCTTTAGCGCCCCTCCCCCTACCGTTTAGCCTGTCATTTGTTTTCGGAGGTCCCCATACCAGCGCACTTCTTGTTTACCTCGTGTCTGAGGCTCACTCTAGCAGACGTGCCCATTCTCATCTGTTATTGTTTTGTTTTTTCTGCCTTTGGATGTTGGATGGCTCCTTGTTTAGTACAGTACAGCCTTCCTCTATTTGTATACCCATGTTGGAGGATCACTCTTTCATCAGTGCACCTCTTTCTGTAATGTGTTATTGTTATATTGCCTTAATGTTGGCTGGTTTAGCTACCTATTTGCACTCTCACATTCTCAATTTCCAATCCTCTCATCTCTTCCTGTCCTCTTCCAACCAACTCCCTTGCACCTACCTCTCTCACATATACAGCACTTGTGCCACTATTTGAAGCTGATTCTGTGCATCATCCCACCACCTATTTCAGTGATCTATTTACCCACCAAGCACTGAGCAAGCTACTAGACCAGCATCTCTGCACCCCATCCTTCCAATGTGTACAGTATAGGAGATATTGTTAACTAGATTCCACAGCTGCACAAAGCCTTAGAATTTAACATAGTCACCTTGTAGTATGTAGGAAGATACGTTTTTTTCTTAAGTGAATTATTTATTGTTAATATTTTCAGGTATTCACTATACTGTACAGGACTTTATATTCATATAAGTATATTTTGCAAGTTTTATGTGTGAATTTGAGGACTAGTAATTCCTCCAAACTGTAGTATGTAATGACGCAGATGACCTCAATAATACTAAGAGGGGAACTGTTTCTAGTATTTTTTTGAGGAATTAGTAGCCCTTCACATAATATGAACAGAGATTAAAAATGTAGTACATGACCGGATTAATGTTACTATCATACACACACCAACATAGCCTCAAGGAGAATGTTGAATGGGGCATATAACATTCACAGTTTATGTACATAACATGGTGTGGGTGTGTGGAAGAATGGGGCGAGTGAGGTCTGTGTGCGCAGACATTTTAGAAGGTGAATGCAACAGCCATTTGGGTATGAATAAAATAAGGTACAGTGAAAAAGATGATGAAGGGTTTTGCTGTGTTTGTTTCAGCATTAAGATATTTGTAAGATGGTATGCGATAGTGTGAATACATGGTTGGTACAAATAGATACAGTACACATCTTTTAGCAGTGCATTAGGGAAGTACTGTACATGATAAGACATCAAGTACAGTAGTGTGAAAAGGTTATATGAACACAATAAATACTACCAGAAATGGATAACATAGACAGAGATGGGAGCATATACAGAAAATGCAGTAGAAAGCGTGTGGCAAGACTTCATGAAAAGCAGGGATTTTATTAAAAGGTCATAGTACCAAATGCCCTCTGTGGCCTGAGACAGTACCTGATTTATGTATTATTGTACTGTATTGCATTGAAGGGGACATATCATATTTGAAATGCTCTGAGGTAAACACTGTACGTAGTCATCCAGAGTAATGTATCTTAGAACATAAAAATATTACCGTAGATTGTGCACCCTAGTTTTTTTTTTTTTTTTTTTTTTTTTTTTTTATAAGGAATAACACTTTATCCATTATTTTACTCAGTATTGTGTTTTGTTTTTAACTAGATAACATTGCACTTCATGTGGTTATTGCCTTTTATTTGTAGCTTGGGCAAATATGGAGCTCCTGATTTCTCCTACCCATCTTGAGAAACATGCTACTGTACCTTTATTTTAGTTGATTTGGTTTGTTTCTTCGTACAGTTTGGAGGAATCGGTAGCCTCCAGTGTATCATAAGTATATTACCCCTACAGTACATTAAGTAAACAATGGTAGGAAACAGATAACAAGAGCATTGCATCATGATCCTCAAGGTTGCCAAATTAGCAGGAATTTTCACAGCTGATGAGTATACATTTCCAGGATAGATTTTGTACCATTAAAAACATTATTACAGCATACTTTTTTTCTTACAGTTAGAAGGTTAGAACCGCAATTGATAGTTCATGACAATAAATCCTACAATATAACTTTTCAAATAAATAAAAATAATAAGTTCCCATAGACATCAGCATCCTACACTGTGCAATAAATCTTCCATCATTAGGCCTATACATTCTCATATTAATAAAACAAACAATTCCTTATAGACTACATTGTGCATATATTAAATCCACCAGTATGCATTTTCATATAAAAAACAAAAATATGTTTGTACATCAGAATCCTACACAACATAGGAAGTAGAGAACCCGCTGAGTTGGCAACATTGGTGGTTTGGTTGACTTGTTTGTGGCTTCCTGTTTGTGTGTGTTTGCATGACCTATATTGTGTTGTTATTGATGTTAGTGCAGTAGTAGTGACTTTACTTTATCAATGTACAGTACTGTACAGTAGTCTAAATACAGTTGTGATCATTATCATTTTGCAGTAGAAAGAAAGGAAGGAAGAGCAAGTAGAAAGAGCATGTGTTACAGTAGCCAGTATGATACTGAAATGTTTATAGTGCCAAGTGTACAATGAGTTTCAACACCACTAACAGTACTTTGTGGCAATCCTGTAGTGAGAATGAAGTACAGCAGATTACAGTATCTTTATTTTATTTTTATATTTTATGTAGGATAATATTTTAATCTCTACTAGACATTTTTTCTTTTTCATATACTGTACTGTACTTGGCTTCTTCCCACCTACGGAGAAATGTTATAGAACAAAAGCATAATATTAGCATACAGTATTATTTTATTAAGTGCATCAATGAACAGTGTTACCTTTGAGTTTAAAATGACATAGAGGTTGGTAGAATGGAAGGCTACTGATATGATACCTTCAAACTGTGCCAAGAGACAAGCTACCTCAATATGCATGGTCTCTTTTTATGGCAATTTTTTGAAGAATCTGTAGCTTTCAAATCACCAATGATATCTTACAGTACCCTCACAAATAAGAATGCTATACTAAGGAAGTAAAGAAGAAGCTAGCATGGAGCAGTCAGGGGAAAGTTTGGATAACCCCACACTCCCTGCCCACCACTACTGCATAATAATATAATATCCTGGAGAAATATTGACGGGCTATTTTTGCCATCCTGATGTTTACTGTGCCTCACACTTCACTGTTGCTGCTACTGTTCTGTAATCTATGGTTTGTGTTGATAACCTAATAATAATAATTGACCTGATATGCTGAAACTTTCTGGCTACAAATATCACCATAAATTTTGCACTATAGGAAATGGTGAAGTGTGTAGCAAAGGCACTAAAAGGTTAAAAATAATCTTGTGTTTCCTTAGAGTCTACCACCACCACCACCACCACCACCACCATTTATGCATTCACTCAAGTACAAAAACCATTAGTCCACGTGCTTCCACCATGACAAATACATATAAATAAGCACTTTACTATTCCACCATCACTACCACCACTCTCATTCCCACATTTACCTACTCTGTTTAGATGTCTACACTGTTATTCCAAGGTTTGCCATTTTTTCTAATTTATATTTTTGTACCCTCTCTATGCCCAGTCCTTGTTTGTGCTTTAATGGCACTGACAAAAAGGTTTGATACATATCTGAAAGACTTGTCCTCACTTGGCATATGATATTTTTTTACCCAATATACTGTATGATGTTATTTTTTCTTCTTTACTTTCTTCCACTCTTCTGTGCATTTCCTCTCCCTCTCGTTTATTCTTTATTTTCTTCATTTTTGCTATCTTTCTTTTGTTTCACTCTTTCCCTCTCATACCCCAATCCCTTCCCAGCTTGGCCTGACAACTTAACAGGTACAGCTCAATACCTGACCCAATCCCCAACAATTCCTTATTCCCCCTGCATGACCCAGGATGCCTCAGTACTGAACCTTGTATGGGATGATGCCCCAGTATCTTGTACAGTACATGACTCAGGATGCCCAAGTACTGGTATCTACATAAGTACTGATTTATTCCATTATGCCCTTTGTCCCATAATTCCCTTTACTTGACCTGGAACCCTTCATAACCTTTCACATGACTCAGGATGGCCAATGCTGTACTATATGTTACCCATGATGCCCAAGTACTCGTCCATTTAACACTACTCCATCTCCTCCAGGGTGACATGTCTCCGCCGGCCAAGGAGCGAGGTGCGCGTATCTCCGTCAGCAACGAGAGCAACATCTTACTGGACCCTGAGGTGCTGACGGAGTACTCAACACAAGCGCTGGTGCTCACGGTGCTGGCCACACTCGTCAAATACACCACCGACGAGAACGAAATGAGGGTCTTGTATGAGTATCTGGCCGAGGCTTCTGTTGTCTTCCCCAGGGTCTTCCCAGTCATGTGAGTTGCAGTCTGTGTCTGTATGTATGTATATACTGTAGTGTGTATTATCATGCTGTAGTCAACTTGTTCTGTCTCCTAATATACCAGTAAATTATCAGTATATTTTTGTCTTTTTCTGATCATTTTCTCTCTGGACACAGCCACCCATTGCTGGATGCCAAAATAACATCGGTGCTGTCCCTATGCCACGACCGTGTGATTCTGAGCGCTGTGCAGTCCATCATTCAAAACATGGTGGCGTGTGAAGACCAGAGCCACCAACAGCTTCATCAGTTGCAGAGCTGGGGCTTCGGAGGGCTCTGGAGGTTTGCTGGACCATTTACTAAGGTATGAAAGTGGCAGGAGGTGAAATAACAATGTACAGTAAATGAGAAGTTGAAATAAAATTGAATCTCTGACATGTTACTGATAAATTTTTAAAAAGTCATAAAATATATTAAGTGTAGTGAGAAAAATCAGTACAGTTTATAAAATATCCTTTTTTTTTTTTCCACCCCACCTTACCTGTTGTAGACCAACTGCACAGCTGACAATGCAGAACTTTTTGTTAACTGCTTGGAGGCCCTAGTGGAGACTGCCCTGCCAGCAGACGGAGACGAGTCCTCAGAGATGCTGGAGTTAGCACAGTATCCTTCCATGCTGTCTGTGGCTTCTGTCAATCTCTCCTCATCCATGTCCTCACTCACACTTGCCTCACCCACAGAGAAGGGTAAGTGTTTTGATACACTTTATTATCTTTCACTCTTGGATTTACCATCATCTCTCTCTATGTCTTTACTCCCTTATGTTGATGTGAGGTACTCCCAGTCACAGTTCCTCAGTGCCAATATATAGTGGTACAGTCTACAATTGCCAAGTATATAAATTACACAGTAATTACAGGTCGCATACTGTAAAACTATTTGCAGAATTAATGTTTTATAGCCAATGTTAGGTAGATTATTATCTGTAAATTATGTGTGATAATCTTAAAATTAATGGAAGGAAGGGTGGATGAGTATGATATAGAGAAGTTTTGGCAGATGGTCAATTGTGTCTTGGAGTTCCTTACATTCTCTTGTTTGGGGTTATATATTTCTTTCTTAGTGTTCATATTACCACACTACAGTACTTCACTATTATTATTACTGTCCTTATGTTCATTGTTTAGGTTATTTAATTTCCTGATTCTGATGTTTACATCTCAATTCTCATTGTCGTAGAGCAGATTTTATTAATCCTTCTGTGTGTATTGTTCAAATATTTATAAGTATATTATTATTTACCAGTTATATCTTCAATAAATGTTGTGTTCTCCTTTCACCTTCGGTTTATATCCTCCTCTATGTTATTTTTCCAGCCTTATGAGGGGTTGGGCCCAGTTGTTCTATCTTCTTCAATAACAGAAAATGCTATTAAAGAACAGTTAAGCTTTTTGACCAGAGTCATGTGCCAAAAGTATGTTTAGCTTTTTAAGATACTGGACAGTGTCAAAAATACTCCTGTACAGTACTGGAGAGAGACTGGTGGGATGATGATATGTACAGTATCTGGATTTTGATTTAGTGCCTCATTAAAGACATATTTGGAATGTAGACAACAGTAGAGTTAAGGAACTGATCCTAAAGTGGAAATGGATGATACATAATTAGGTAGATTCAGTCCTCTAGAAACACAGTCTGGTAATTACAGGTAGGTAATTACTTACACAATACTCACTCATATTATTATTTAGTTTATAGCTCTAGTATTCACAGTGTATTAATCTCCATAATCTTTTCAACTACTTATTTTCTTTCTCAATTTTTTTTCTTCATACTTTCATTGTATTTCCTTCATCACATCTTTCTTCTCTTTCATGGTTTCTTATTACAGTATAAACTTTGTACATGAACATTACAGGGAATACATTCTTGCTCTCTGTAGACATTCATAAAATCAGTTAGATGGCATTAATTACTGTATAGTGCTGTAATGTAGTTTGCAGTCTCTCCATATACATTATTTTCCAAGATATTTTTATTTTTGTCCAACTTGCTTGCTTTGATATTCATAAATTGCTTTAATGACAAACAGCCTGCTTTATAAATATGACCTTATTCTGTTGTTCTTCCTTTGTTTCATGTTTGTTAGGGAAGATCACCAAGTGTGGGAAATGTTTACTGCCATATTCCAATAAAGCCGTGGTTAGGTACGGTTAGGGTCGGTTACAACTCATGAAACTTTATTAACTTGTCCTAACCTTACCTAATGTAAATCAGCTTCTGTTCAGTTTAGAATATGTTGTGCTGTATAAAGCTAATATTCCGCAACAGTATATTGACTTTAATAAATACATTTGGCAGGGTCGCAATTACAATTTGATGTTTTTTCTGTAACAAGTGGCATCATGTGGTATAAGCCAGAGAGGAATACAAGGGCATAATTCATCAGTCATCATTTATGATATACAGTACTGTAATTAACTTAAAGCAAGACCAGGATATGTGACCACATTTGGAGCCACATTCCTCTTTTCCTAACTTCATATTCAAATGATCTTGTTTGAAGTTTCCTGTTAGTAGGAGTACACATGTGACCTCAGCTTTACCTAAAGCATAGTATATTTTCCCACACATTGATGATGTCCCTCTGTTTGCCTTTACTCTTGAACCCCATGTACTATAGTTTCAAGTCATGGCCAGACCTGCAGGGTGTTAGTCACTATACATACTGTACTATAGAAAAGAGGGTTGACTCTATTGTATATCATTGTGTATTACTAATGTTCACTAAAACGTAATTGGGGTGTATAATGCAAGTTTTACATATCTTTTAATTTGTAATACTCTGGAAATAGCTGTGGTTTAAATGACCACTGCAGAGTATGAAAAGTACTGTGCATAGTTATGATGTGACCATATGTGGGTGTAGTATTGTGGTGGTGCAACTTTCTAAATTTAATTTTAACTCCTTAAGTATAAAAAAGGCTGTTATTGTTTATTGCATTATGCCTCCATGGTTCTGCTTCTTACTTCACACTCCTATCGGTCATATGTTTTAGTTAAGTGCTACTGCACTATTCAGTTTGGCTTCCTACATAATAAGTTACTGGATCCACAAGGGAGTGAGTGCTGCCTTGTACTGGAAATGCATTTATGAATGAAAATTTTACTCATTTTATTAACCATTGGAATAATAAGTCAGTATTGTTTGGAGGAAGGTATTGTATATCTGTACTACTGTATAGTTGACTGGTGACCCTACAGGATGGTCTACACTTTTAGCATTTATAGACATTTGCTCCATTTTACTTTCTGTCTGGATTGTGTTGTTATTTTTGTATGTGTTGTTATTGTGATGCCCACACAGGACATTTTTGCCACCACCACTTCCACTACCACCACCTCCTCAGTCACCGTAGGTACTATGTGTGTGTGTGCGAGCGTGCAAGAGAGGAGTGTGTGGATATGTAGAATGCTGAATTGTTTGGAATGCAAAGGTGTTTGAAGTACCGTACATAAGCTTGAATTGCATGGATGGTAGCGTACCTAAGTGTTTATTGTTTGTTGGGATGGGTCAAGAATATGGCTGTTTAGAATGTATGAAGTGTATGATTGTGTTTAGTGCCAGGGTGTATGCAGTGTGTGGTTGTGTGTGTGGCTTATGAGTGAACAATGAGTTGGTGGTAAAGTGCATTTAGAATGAGTGCATGTGTGAGGCGTTTGTGGAGTAAGTGTGTGTGTATGTGGAGTGCATGGGTGTGTTGAGTGAGTGTGTGGTGGGCATGGAGTGTATATGTGTGTGGAGGGAATGTGCGTGTGGTGGGAGTGTATGTGTGTGGTGGGAGTGTATGAGTGTGAAGGGAATGTGTGTGTGTGTATGCCGGTGTGTGGAGTGCATGGATGGGTGGTGGAGTGTGTGTGTGGGTGTGTGTGCCTCTAACAGCGCGTGTGTTTGGTCCGCAGATGCTGTGATGAGGTTCTGAGGGCTGGCTTGAGGGTAAGAGGCCGGCACCAGTGAGTATCCCCCCCACTCACTCACTCACTCACTCACTCCCCATCCATCACCCTCCCTTTTACTTCACAACCTTTGCTGACTCTGAGAAATATTGAACATTCTTTGCTATCTCTCTTTTTCTCTTTCTCTCTCAACAGACTAACACAATCTTATTTACTCACTTGTTAAAGGGAGAGTCAGTTGTTTGTGAAATGGAGGGCTGCTGATTCCTCCAAACTATACCATGAAACACATCCCCGATTCCTGCACTGTAATGGAATTGAGGCTGTGTGTATCTAGGTATAGTTTGGAAGGAGCAGTAGCTCTCCATTTACCAACAAGTAAGTCTCTCTTTCAGTTGCAAGCTAACATATCCTTTGTTAACTCAACTAACAATAGGCTACCAAAACAGATACAGGTGCTGGAAATAGAACTTAATCACAGGATGCCTAATCATATAAATACTGTATTTGACCAGGATCTACTCTCTTACTTAGAAACTTTCATCTAACATCATATACTATCCAGTTTTCCGGCATACAAAATTCACTTAACTGCTTTTGTAATTGCTTCAGTAAATTGCCCAAAAGCTGTACTTGATAACAGTATGTGTCTCTTCATTTTTAGAAACATTTGCTTTTCATATGAGTGCCATTAAGGTTTGAGGTTATGTGTCTACAGATTGAAGTTTTAAGTTTTACGTTTTTCACAGCTTGTTCAGTTCTTCACCATTAATTTTTCCATGCAAAAAGATGAAATTATTTTGCTGAAGTGGATTATTGTGGGACGTGGATGTTGCCTCTTATGAATATTGAATACAAAGGATTTATGTAGCATGTATATAAACAGACACATGGGTTACATTCTCATACAGTTGGTTAAACATGAAACTGGTACATACACTCTGATAAATGTGTGAGTATGGGAACCTAAATTGATTATTAATTTTTACACAGTAAATAAATTTTCTAAAGTTCACTTATTACTCTCTGCATAGTACTATACTGTAGATGCCTATATGAGTCACCAATTACAAAATGTAAGAGCTTTGAACATCTTATCCAACTGTACTGTACATCTGTATGTAGAGGTTTGTTCACATACACTCAGACATTATATACATTCCTAATTTCATTTTCATCACGGCTATTTTCTCTGTCTCATTTTTTATTATATTTTCATTGCAACTAAACCATTGATTCTAGTTTGCCACAGCTTTTACATTCCAGTGTGGTGCATGTTAATATAATGTTTTGTCACATTTTGTATATAATTTTTTGTAGCCTAATTCCTTGCTGTAGATTTTTGTATATATTTTCAGTGTACATTACAGTATTCATGGTTCATTACTGTATAATTCGTTGATTTATTGTTTTGTAGTTTCATACAGTAGTATGTCTCACGGTTAATTGATTATACTACTGTACTGTACAGACCAACTTGATAATAGATAGATAGATAGATAGATAGAGAGAGAGAGAGAGATTTGGAAAAGATAATGGTTTGAAGCTCAGTATTGTACAGTTGGCCAGAGTATAGTAAATAGTATTGTACTGTAAATCTCTGATTCGTATTTGGGAGATGAGTAACACTGGCATGAACAGAACAGAGAAATAGTAAATAATAATAAGCATTTTGATTTCTCCCTATATTTATTCTTTTATATTCTGGCATGGTTATCAGACTACGTACATCTCCCAAACATGAACTACTGTATAAGGTGTATAATTCATCCTTTATCAGACTTTACACATAACTTGATCACTCCTATTTTATTCCATCATGTAGAAAATTAAATTTGACGAGTTTCGAGTATTTTCATGGAAATGGAAATGACAGCAACTGTAAATAATGTACGGTGCTGTACATTGTTTATTTTAACCGAGTTTTTTTTTTTTCCCCAACTGGTAACTGTAAACTTAGGATAAGACTCATTATTGTATACTTTTCAATGATTATTTATTGTTGGTTATAGTAAGGAACATCATCTTATACTTCAGATCATTTGAATTTAATTATCTAACATATTTAATGCTTTCTATTTCTCGACTCCTCACTTTATATTCTTGACTGGAGTTGCTTATTATGTTTTCTTGTATAACTAACTTTTGTGTTGATATTGACAGAGGTGGAAGGTGGTGAGTGCACAGGGCTGGCACAGAACCTCCCAGTACACCACCCCACAGGTTCCCGACCCAAGCCCGGCCTTCCCAACTTGATCGCCAAGCAGCGTTCGTTCCGGTGCAAGTTGGCTAACAAGAGCAAGTAGCACGGGGAGGGGGAGAGGAGGCCCCTTCCCCTATGTGCTATCATCTCCGCAGCTGCAGCGGCGGACAGGCCGAAATCTTCTGAGATCTTCCATTCCTCCCAGGCGCTGCGTGAAGTACTGCTGCGGAGATACTGCTGTAAATAGACAGAGATGCTGTGATGGTGGTGATGCATGTTAACTACACAGTCTTGATAATTACTGCATTGGAAAAGGAAAATGACCAATATTGAAAATCAGTTATGATGGAATTACAGATGTACAGTATATTAACTTACAGACAAGATTCTTGATAGGTCGAGAATATAATGGTATGTGAGAAATATTATGTTCATTGAACTGGACAAAGGATATGATTATGGAAACTTATACTGTAAATAAAGTGACAATATTTTAGCAAAGACAGTGAATGTGAGTACTGTATTGTAAAAAAAAATAAAAACTGTACAGTGTATTGAGTTGACAGCAGTTGGATACACACGATGGTTGAAGTGCAGACCGGATAGAAACTCATTAATAATTTGCTCATCACTTTCGGTGCGAGGAGCTTTACCAGGGGTTGTGAGGCTCAAGTGTTGGGAGGGGTGTGAAGTATAGCGGGTGGAGTGAGTGTAGCCAGTGAGGTGGACCCCAACATACTCCACGCTGGCTTGGGGTAATGTGATAATTTCTTCATTCATGGCCAAAGGTATACTAGATGATAAGTAAATCTAGTTTATATAAGTTATTTTGTGTGTGTTTAAAGCCTCCAGAAGTAGGAGGTTGAGACTGTCAGGTTCAATGTGATGGGTATAAACTTTCTCCTGGTGAGAGGAAGGGCTGCATCTGTGTACTGGGTACATGAGTTCTGTAAATATTGCTTGCAGCTAAAGAAACTATCTGCCTACTTTTGAGATGTAACTACATGTGACCTGTTGGTTGTTGTGGTGGTGCGAGTTGGGTGACACTCCAGCCTCGCCCTCACCACTGTGTAAAATCAGTTACAGCACGACAACAATCAGTATTCTATTTTTTTGTCAGATAAGTGAAGTTTTATATTATAATGAGTGTTTGTGGAGCAAAAACAGTGAGAAAGAGTGAGTGAATGAATGTAAGATTAATTATGTTTGTTGAGATATTATATAGTGACTAAGGATTTAATGACTGAGTTAAGTTTATGGAATGCTGTTGCCTTTTTGTGTGTGCCCTTATGTGTGAGGGCATTTCAGTGTGCAATGTGTGTGTGTGTGTTTGTGCATGCGTGGATAAAAGCAACAGTTTAGAGATTATCTAGTGACAGAAACTCGACTGATGATTTTGAGACATGTTAGAGCTTTCAGTGTCTACAGAGTAGCTGGCTACTGAGATATTTGCAGCATAATTGTGGTAATCAGCATGAATATCCTACCGATTCAGCACAAAGCTGGCCAACCATGGCATTAATTTGTTCAACCTATTTATTTCCTACATATTATACAGTACTGTAGGACTCCTTTCCAGATTATACAAGGAAAGTTTTAAAGGTTTAGGTGGTTGGAGGAATGAGCTAATGGGCACAGTATCTTTTTATAAATGAAGGCTCACGCTCCTAAAATATATAATGAACACAAACTTAGAAATAAAAGATATGGTGGTACAGTATGAACTAAAATATGTCTAATTCACTTCAGTTGGTTATGAAGTTTGAAGTGTGATTCATGGAACAGATTCCTTGTGTGGCCAAACTACATACAGTTGGCACTTACAATCCAAAATAATATTCCATAACATTAAGTTAAACCTCTACATTCGAAGAAGGCATATATTGAATTACTGTATCATGAAAAAAAAAGCACCAGATCCTGCAGAGGCAAGTTGACATGCTTAGTAATCAGTCCGATAATATTGCTGTCCCAATAATATATTACTTGTTCATGAGGGATATAGTAATTAATTTTTCCACACTACAAAGGCAATGTGATAACAAAGCATAAACAAAACAACTCAGCTGACATACAAAGTATAAAACAGTTACCTATGTGAAATAGTGTTTAAAGAATAATTACATACAAAGGGTAGTAATTATTTTGTTTTAAGAATGATTACAAATGGTAGTACAGTAATGGACTACCACACTGCACCTCAATATATTGCCAATGGTACAGAGTGAGAGTACTGTATATGTGTGTGTGCCTGTGTGTGCACATGTGTGTGTGTATTGTTGGTAAGAGCATAAGGTTCCTCCCATAACTAGCAAATTCTTGTTCCTTCACATAGCATTTCTATACAAGGATGTTCATACTTAATTATACAGTATAATATTTTTCAATATACCAGTCAATGCATATTCTGAAAAAGGACAAGATCAATTTACTTTTATTTTTTATTTTTTATTTTTTTCCTAAGAGTTATTATGCCTTTTGACTCACAGTTGTTGAATTTGTGGTTTTTGTTTTGCAGTCATGTTAATTTCTGATGTTTACAAGTACTTTTTTGAGCATTAGAACTGATAGTGATTTTTTTACACGACAACACATTGTCATCTGTTGAAATATGCTTAATTGGTATCAGATTAAAGTGACTGGAACACCTCTGTAGAATAAATAAAAGAGTACAGCATTCCCTCGATATAATATAAATGAATTTAGCACTATCCTTTTAACAAAGGTTCAGTATATAGCTTAGTCTGTATGGTAATGAATAACAACAGAAGACTGAGAAAACATTTAGTAGTCTTCAATTAGTGACTGAGTATATAATAAAGTGGTGGATACAAGTACTTATTCATTGTATATCGAGGGCGTATTGTACAATATCTTGTTATGAAAGTTGTTAAAGTCACACTAACTTGTAATTATACGATTGGAACCAGCGGCTGAGTAAATTTTCCTCCTGCATAGAATATCGTAGCTCTTAGATGAGGTACTGTAGGTTGTATAGCCACCACTGATGACAGAGCAACTAGGAACCCAAGAGAAACAAACAAAAGAGACAAGTAAGTCATTTATGCCTTTATGATGTCGACTCGTTCTGTCGTTTTGCCGTTGTTTAGGTCCTGGTGCTCATCCTGATTTATTTATCCAATGTTTTGTAGTACAGTACTGTATCATGGTACCAAATACCCCACATTGTCTGGTACTGTACTTGATTATTTTTACATTGTTATGTTGTGTTGTATTCTATTGTGTCGTATCATATCATCTTGTTTTATTTGTCCATTGTTTTGTAATATCATCATGCCAAATACAGTGTACACCATATGGTCTGGTGCTGTACTTGATTAGTTTTACATTGTTGTATTGTATTGTACAGTATTAAGTTTGTTGGAAAAATTGTACAATTACTGTATTATTTTTTTATCTGTCATATAATCAGTGACCAGTTAGAACACCAAAATGGCAAAAGTGATGATTGATAGTTTCTTGGGTCTCTAGATACTGTAATTCAGATACACACACACACACACATCAGGCTGAACACTTTAACCATGTAAGGCGAGAACCTCTTTTTGTTAAATTGAAGGGTTACTAATTCCTCCAAACTGTCCCAGGAAACAAATCACCTTAGGGTAACTATTGAGGGATCTGTTGTTTTGTGACATAGTTTGGAGTATTCAGTAGCCTTCCAACTTATAAAAAGCAGGTTCTTCCCTTAAGGACCCTGTGATTGTGTACGAAAATTGGAGGCTTCTGATTCCTCCTGACCATGCCACGAAGAAACTCCTTCCATATACTGTACTGTAGGTGGTGTTTCGTGGCAATAATTGAAGGACTTGTTTACATCCAATTTTCTGACAATATCACAAGGTCCCTTAATAGCCTTAGCATCTTGATGGAAATTTAAAATGAATTGAAATATTTAGGTGTGGTCATTCTTGCAAGAGCTCTACCATAGTGCAATAATTTTTAACCAGACAAAAATTAATTCCTTTGCCTGGTTAGTAAGTATAAAGCAGATAATATAAATTTGCACAAACTCTTCACGCACAATTATTATATTTATCTACAAATTATAATATACATTGGCATCTACTTAAAACATGTATAAAAGGTCTGAATTTAGGTGAAGTAAATTGGTGTATTATTTTTGTCATATTAAAGAACATACAGTAACATTATATTAAAAAGCATCTTGCCTGCATCAAAGGGGTTGATTGATTTTAGAAGTCAAGTGAAGGTTGTATCTACCATGGCCTAAGTATGTTATTGGGGTATAGTACACTTTTGGTACATTGAAGTGCCTTGATTCCTCCAAAGTATGTCAAATAACAGGACCAATGGATAAATATAATGGTATCTCGTTGCTTGGAAAAGTTTGGAAGAATCTGATGCTCCAGATTTACCACCACCATCAACAACATTGTACTCTATACCCCTTTAATATGAAACTGAAACAATTTAGGACAGAAAATCTACTAACAATGATTACCATTATTATTATTATTAATTTATAGAATTTTAGGGGAGAACCTATTACAGTATTGGTAAAGTTGAGGGCTACTCATTACTTCAAACTACAGTATATCATGAAACAGATTCCCTATTAGTAACATTGAGGGAATTTGTATTGTGGGATAGTTTGGAGGAAATGCCACCCCTCCAATTTACTATAAACAAAACTAATTTGTTCTCCCTTTAAATATATTGGATGGATGATAAAACAAATTTGAGGAATAATTTTGTCCCTACACCAAATTGAATTAGTTAAAGGGTTGGTAAATGAATTATGTGGTACAGTGTGTATTTTCCCATTTGATTGATTGATGTAAGGTACTAGTAAAATTCACCTTGGAAGATGATATTAAATACTTTGTGTTGTACAATATAGGTATATAGTGTTGTTTCAGTTTGACAATGATGGTCTCTCTTCCTCTTATTTATATTAATGTATGTTCCTAAAGATGTGATTAAAGATCCCTTGAGAGTGAGAATAGAAGGGGTTAACATACTGTAATATCTTGCCCTTCCACTGACTGAAAACAAACAAACAAGGCCCTTATTGTTTGTCTACAGTACAGTGAATCAATAAGTAGGTAAGGGACATTGATAGAATAGGACATTGGGTTGTAGTCCAAGTATTTTTGTACACAAAATTCATGTTGCCTGTACAGTACTAATTTTTTCTCGGCAAGGATTTTGAAAATTATTCTGATTGCTGTATTCCAAAGATACATGACCTGTAGCAGAGGTTACAACTGGACTTTAATGCACAATGATATTCTACAGTGGCTGCCAAATGCTTTGGTGGTCCCATTCCAAAGTTTATATTCTGGTTGTAATGGAAAAAATATGTAATCTGACTACTCTAACTTGCTATATGATCTCTGAATTATATTTTAGTAAAATTGGAGTCAGTCATTTCTTTGTCAAATGTAGAAATCGCTGTTTCCTGTCTTCGCTGCACATCTGATGAGGCATTGGCCGATTTGGATGCCCTAATAGAGTTAATAATTCATTCCCTGTGAGCAATGTGAAGAATGTTTTAATGAATACCAAAATTATTACCAAATTATTGGGGCTACCATGACATTTGGCAACCACTGTACATAGGAAATGGAATGTGGAAGTTTATTTCATAACTATTTTTTTCCCATTAAGTTGTTGGTATGGGTATTGGAAACTTTTATATTTTACCGTACATTAAGGGGCACCACTATATATGTACTGACAGAGCATTACTGTAATACATACGCTTTTATTCATGACTGTTGATGATTGTTAGTGAGAAGTATGTGAGAATATTTTTACTTGATTTGTGAGTCAGTGTGATGCTTTCCCACGTAGAGTGTGTAAAGCTGCATGAAATATGAATATAGTATTTGTATACTTGTTGAAGAAAGTGGTACTGTAAGTTTAGCATGTTTTGTTTAATCTGTCTCACTACCATAATATCAGGTTCCTAGATTCATCACACACATCATCTGCAGCACAACACATGGATGCACTATGTGTCGTCAGCCAAAAAAGAATCATTAAAAGTGTGGATAGAGTCTCAAGTTTTTATTTGTAAATACTAATTGTCAAGTACAGTACACCTCATCTATATAACTGTGTTTCCTCATTCAAAGTTACTACTTAGTGATACTTTTTTGGACGACTGGAAGACGTTTAAGTACTGTACTGTGAAGCTGGATTTTTTTATAAGACATTAAGTTGGCAGGTTACTCAGATGATTGTAAGACTTTTCTCTTTTTGGTAAATTGGAGGGTTACTGATTCCTCCAAATTATTCCAGGAAACAAACAACCTTAATGTTACTAATAGGGGATCTGTTTTGTGACATACTTTGGAGAAATCCTAGATCTTTCAATTCACCAGAAAGAGAATTTTCCTTATCATGGGAGACTGTGTCGTTCATGAACTGTCCTGAGTGTATGCAAGTTGTGAAATGTGCAAACAGCTGAGGGGAAGAAGAGTGAAGCATAGAAGACCAGATAAAGTTGCAATCCATAATTTCTAGAGAATCCATGAAGTTATTGATGAAATGGAGAAAGTATAAGCAAGCTATTATTTATTTATTTTTTATTTTTTGCTTATTTTGATTTACACTAGTGAAACACGAGTCCTTCATCCTGTATTAGTTACAGTAGTACATGTATGTGAAGGATGGCCAGAGTAAGTAAACTTTTGTGTTGGAAGGAAGGCTAAAGAAAGTACAGTAAACTACATAGTGCTTAAAGGATATGGTTATAGTTACCTCCACTTTATCCATCCAAGATAGACTAGAAATAATGGGTTGTGACAGGTTGTGTCTTATTGTGCCGAGATCAGTGTTTATTTTTTCCTCGCGTGGTGTTCAGCTATATGTGAAAGAAGCGGGTATGACCGATTTGTTTTTACTGTATTTTGTCTTTCTTGTTTGTTATTGGAGGTTAGATTACTGTTGATGATGGTGGCATGTTGATGTAGAAGGAAGGAAAATTAATGACATCGAGGTCTTGCCTGTGTATGTATGTGTGTGTGTCTGATGTGATGGTTTAGCAGTGCAGAGTGATGTGTTTATTTTACGAAAAGTACTCCTCATGAATAAATATATCTTGAAAGGTAATTGTTGTGTTATATTGTGATTATATAATGAGCTTTTAATGCTAGAATATTTTTTATACAGTACAGGTATGAATTAGGGATAAAATGGTAACTACATAACATTTTAGGACTTCTCTCTTAATTGCACTGTGAGATTGAAGCTCGATATGATGAAAAAAAAAATCAACACCAGCTTTTGGCATCCAAGAGTTGAGTGTTGACCTGTTTTCCACATAAGAAGACAGTATCGATTCCAGACTTGTGATGCAAGGTTAATGCAAGCTCATGTGATGCTCTCTATCCATTGACTGTATTGACATTGGGAAGTTTGCCATCTGGTGTAGCAGACGACACTTTGAAAATTACAATAAAATGGAAATGAAGTAATCTTTTGTTAATCCACATAGGTCATGTAGTTTTTACTCAGGTTATAAAAGGGCATTATCTTACTACACCAGGTTTACTATTATTTTTTAAACTTGGTCCATCAATGTGCCATGTGAGAATATTATTATTACACCAATATGTGTCTCAAAACATTGAAATACTTAAAGGTGGCTACTGCTTGACATTGTGTTGAAATATTGACCTTACTGTTTATGTTTGGTTGTAACCAGTCTCTTGTCTGAACTATGTTTTTTATTAATCTCAAGTTTTTCCTGTCTTTGGTTAATGACATCTTCATTATATCAATCTCCTTTTCATAATTTAACATTTCCCATTTTTGTCTAAATTGTGCTGTACATACCAAGTTGTCTTTCTTTACTATTATATGCTATATTTATACTGTGTTACACCAAAATGTTGGCATTATTTATCTGACACACAACCCGTGCTTGATGCAAATTGTCCGTCATATGCACTCATCCAAGCTCCTTATTTAATATGCCAAAATCTGTCACCAGAGGAAACTGAATATAATGTCAATACAGTTAATTGTGATTCACCCTTGATCTACCCGGCACACTTCTTACTTCACTGATGCCAATTATGTTTGTAAGAACTTTTATGGGAAATGAGATTGTAGTGATGTTTTCCAGCACATAAACTATCACTATCCATTCTAATACTGTACTCCAAAAAGTACTTAATATATAAAAAAATCATCATTAGTTTACATCAGGTAGAGAAAAAACACTAAATTGGCAACTGTGTCCTTACCTGGCTGAGGAAGTAAAGTTGCAGATAGATGTTTTGATGCATCCAAGATCAATAGAGAGGAGTGCCTGATAATTATTTCTATAGACTGTGCAGTACTATACTTTCATTGATGTTATTGTTTGCTATTGAGCTGAAAATTTAATGTGTCTAAACTATAATATTTTTACTTTATTTAAAGGAGTTTTCTGATGTTTACTGTTGAAGTGAAGGTATCCAAAAAACATTTACAGTATATCACTATTTTTATTATACTGTAGTACCAGGCCAAGCTTACTCAGAACAAGTCATCTCTATGTGGTCAGGATTATTGTCTGCAACTAGACATCATGAGCCAAACTGTGTGCCACCTAACCTCTGTATATGCACTTTCAGTCATTTCAATAAAAACTTTTAGGTATCTTTCTTCATACAAAAGTTTGTTAACACCACAATATTTTATTATGCCAATGATAGTTGTCATAGTTGGGTGTTAATGAATTGTCTAACTGCCCATGAATGTAGGTGGCTAAGACATCATGATACACGAGGCCCTCGATGTAAGATGAATAAATTTAGCACAATCCTTTCAACACAGACTCAGTAAAGCACCTACAGTAGGCTGGCTTCACACGAGCGATTTTAACCAAGCGAATTTATTCCGTGCGGTTTAGAAATTAATTAAGTTAAATGTGACCGTTCAGACGCTGTCCGAGCAATGAAATTACCGTACGGAAGGTGGTCAGCATCCGCGTGCACTGCCAAACCGCCACATCGCGAACGCTCTAGAATACAACAGTAGCACATGATGTACTTCACACAAGCGGGTATATTCCACACAAACACATCAGTAGTGGTTCATATGTGGTACAGTACGGGAGAGTCAATACACTCCATATTATTTTATATCGGCTATGCACTTTTTTAGTATAAATTTTTAATATTACCAATAATATTGATAATTATATTATTATTGTTGTTTTAATGTTATTGTTGCTATTGTTGTTATAGTTATTGCTATTGTTGTTATTACTATTATTGTTATTGTTATTGTAGATTCAGGAGACGAAATGTGAAACTAATTGAAGAATTTATCTTCATGAGCTTTCAGCTTTGAATATAATGAAGGCTCCTTGTACTAATCTAGAGCTGGTTTTGGGTTGCATCCACCATTTCCGCCGTCTTTTCTTTTTCTTTAATACCTTGTCCATTAAGTATACACA
Organism: Petrolisthes manimaculis; assembly: GCA_034508575.1. Classification (NCBI taxonomy): domain Eukaryota; kingdom Metazoa; phylum Arthropoda; class Malacostraca; order Decapoda; family Porcellanidae; genus Petrolisthes; species Petrolisthes manimaculis. The sequence continues at coordinate 26,936 of JAWZYT010002206.1, read as the reverse complement.
GACAACTCTCTGCTGTACGTCCTCCATTTCCAACACAAGCAAATAAACTAACTACCCTAACGTGACGCCTTCAATGCTACCGCGCGGTATTTTACCGCTTGTGTGGAAATAAAGAGAAGCGACGTGAATATTTGATGGCGCGGCAAAAAAACGCTCGTGTGAAGCCAGCCTTAAAGTCTGTATGGTAATGAATAACAGAAGCATGGGAAAACATTTAGTTGTCTTCAATGAGTGACTGAGTGTATAATGAAGTAATGGATACAAATATTTATTCATTGTATATCGAGGGTGTACAGTATTTGGTACTCATATTAGCAGGAGCCGGTGTATTTGTGGTCACTGTATCATTATTGCAGCCAGAGTGTACCAAGGTTCCATATGATGTTGTTCCTCTGATGTAAATGTTCCTCGCCATTGTATGTAAGAATATCCATGGTGTTGGTACTGGTACAATGACTGTGTAGTACTTCTAGGGAGTCATTGTGCCAGTACCATGCCATCGTCAGCACCATACATGAGTGTTCTTGCATACGGCCCTCAATCCTACTAGAGCACAAGACTGTCTGTGTTATGGGGGCTCGGCTGTCCCGGCGGTCTGATCTCTAGCATTTATTTTCTCTGGTCTCCATCCTCGGGTCAGATGTATGTATGTATGTATGAATTTATAACCTCCCAAAACGAACCAGACAACAGATGAAACATTAATTAGTCTTGCGCCGAGAAAGGAGGAAAATGATGTGCTTGTGTGTGACCCATAAATTATGACGAGAGTGTATGAATGGAGCCAGTCTGGGGATATGTGACAATTAAGTGCTTCTTCTCTTTTACTACTTACTTTTCTCTGTGATCTTTTTCTTGCCTGGTTCCAACCTTTTGTTCCTGGTATTTATATTTTATTTTAGCATTTCATGAGCCCACTGACAGCTCTTTTCATATTTGAATTCTAAAAAATTATAACTATGATGTGTCCTCGTCGCTTGAATATTATTGACATACATAATTGGAATTATTGAATACTAATTTTATAATTGTATATAAAACTAAGCAGTAATAAAAAACAGCGAAACTTTTAGTGTGTCATATTACATTGAATTATGTGTGTGATTGTGATCCGCTTCCCCTTTTGACTACAATTAAGATGATTAAGGATAGCATTATTAAACCACTACAGTACTTCGAGGGAACGACGTTTTGTCATTAAATTCGCATTGAAAATAATAGGAACCAAGGTGAAGATTACTTTTCCTCGAAGCAGTGGTTTAATACTCTATTTTCTGCTTTACATCCCATGTGATATGGGGATATAATTTGCCTGTAAAGTTATGGTCAATGCTTTTCAGCTTTCAGGGTTTGAACTTATCTGTACCCGAGTTGATCTCTTTCATCTCTTATTAGCTCCTTCATTATTATTATGGTAGCGGCACATTCAAATGAGGCATATTGAAATTAGCCTGACCTTACCTAACCTAGACCACAGCAAGCTACCGGGACCTAACCTGGGCAAGCTACCGGGAAATACCCGTGGTAAAGTAGAGGAAGATTGGGACCTAGCCGGATCTGGCAACACTGCTACAAAACGGTAATTCTTTCGTGGTGAACATTAATTTTTATATACAGTACTGTTATTGGACTGGCCACCTGTTGTACTGTTGATTCTGCCTCACTATGACGTCACTGACCACGCCTACCCCTTCCTTCCATAACCACGCCCACCCCTTCCTTCCTTAACCACGCCCACCCCTTCCTTCCTTAACCACACCCACCCCTTCCTTCCTTAACCACACCCACCCCTTCCTTCCATAACCACGCCCACCCCTTCCTTCCATAACCCACGTGTTTGCCCCTGACGTCTTCTATGATTGGTGTTATACAAATTATTTTATTCATTATAAATATAAGGATTATTATTATCTGCAATAGGCAAACAGGAACCAACTGTCTACATACATACATGCAGGCTCTTTAATTAACCAATATAATATAATATTATGAGGCTCCTTCAGTCTGTAAATCAATATCCCTTTCACTCCTTTATTTCTTTTAATATTTCTCCTTGACACACATAACTTCACATAACTACACCTACAAAATATCTAACAATACATAATACTAGAATAAAATGTTAGCCTCGCATGACATTTCCAGTCCATCGTTCAGAAATAATTATTAAAAAAATATACATGTTTAATTAAAATAGGAGTTTGATTATTTAAAACAAATCTATTTAGGGCCTTGATAATGATAAATATAAATGTTTGGTTATTTATTCAGGGACCTTGCCAATGAAAAATATCCATCATATGTTTTTAAAGTAGATTATTATTTTATTTTAGGGACCTTGGCGTAAGAATACATGACGTCATCTGACCAGCTGTTCTCCCAATGTTGCCAAGTATCTGACATTTTCCCTAGGCATGGGGAATTATAGGTATTCAATGGGAAAATTATGTATTGTTCAGGAGTAAATGGGGTAAAAATGTGAGGTTAAAAAAAGGAAAATTCTGTTGTTGAAGCCGAAGTAAAAAAAAAGAAGGAAATTTCGATGATGTTGAAGCTGAAGTACAAAAAAAAAAAAAGGAAAAATTCACAGATGATGTTGAACCCGAGATAAAAAAAAAAAAAAAAGGAAATTCTGATGATGTTAAAGCTGGGGTAATTTCGCTAAGGAGACCTGAGCTGGCAACACTGACTGAATGAAACCCGTTGGCAACACTGTTCAGGATCCCAATGGCCGTGTGTTGTTGTTGTTGGATTGGTGCTAAAAATAGACGCCGTATTTACAGTAAGTGAGCAATTGCAGAGGTGTGTGTGCAATGCCCTCACCTGTAGGAGTATATGGTGGGTGGAGGGGCGTTAATACAATAAATAATGGGGTAAATATATCACAAATAATGGCGTAAATAAGAATAATGGCGTAATGTTGACAGTAGTGCTTGGGATATTAGTATTATTGTTATTATTATTATTATTATTATTATTACCGGTACGATGGCTACATAGACAAACAACAGAGTCGTCGTACAGTTTCACACCATCGTATACACCACGGATGTTCTTGAATAAGCAACCACAGTAGCCTATTAATAAATGTCAAAATGTATGAACAAGTAAATGTCAAAATGTATTGATAAAGTATGACTACTATAATATTCTGTAAGCAAACAATAGGAAATGCCAAAATGTATTAATAATGTATGGCTACGTAATATTCTGTAAATAAACGAGGAAATGACGAAATGTAATAATAATGTATGACTGCGTAATAGTCTGTAATGAAGCAAACTAGAGGAAATGTCAAAATGTATTAATAATGTACGGCTACGTAATATTGTCTAATTGAGTAAACAAAGCCATATATCTCATTATGATTTATTTGGATATCAAAACAAGTTCATATTTATGGTAGAATTACTGTATATGCAAGTGTTTTTTAATGACTACTCTATTATAGTACTATAAAATTAATGTATATAATTATAATGTACACTGAAATATGTATACAGTTATCACAGTAATCATTTATACAATAATCGGTAACTCGAAAGTATATAATAATATTAGATTACAAACGTTTTCAACCAGTAATAATTAAAGTAATCTATTACGCCCATCGCTAGTTTTATAGAAGGCGTAACTTATTGGAGAGAGAAAGAGGTAATTATAATTGTGGGTCATATTCAAGAACCTTTGTGGTGCATACGACGGCTCCATAGACAAACAGTTGAGCCATCGTACCGGTACCACACCATCGTATGCACCATGGATGTTCTTGAATAATTATGATGTCCGTGTATTTCAAGGATGGTCATAATAACGAGGTTTTGTACCGTAGTGTTGTTGTTGTTTGTTGTTTATCGTGACACGTGACCAAAACATCGTTAACAACACCACAAACGTTCATGTATATAATGTTTATAATTATACGCGTGTCAAAGTCTGTAGAGAGAGAAAAAATAAATAAGAAAGAGAGAGTGAAAGATAAGTATATCAATGTATTTCATGGGGGTCACAATAACGAGGTTTGTACTGTAGTGTTTACAGTGACACACCACCGCCATGTCCGTCCATCCTTCCGCGACAGCAATTAGTCCCAAAACATTGACAAAATATTATTAATTAGAAAAGAAAGCATTCCAATTGACACGTGATTTATTACAACAAAAACATTCCTTATAGCATAGATCTAGAAAAGGGTAAAGTAACACTGACAAAAGGCCATAAATACAGAGACTAATTAATTCTAAGTAAGTTATGGTACTGTATTTTTTTCTGAGTTACATTCAATGTTAATTACGCAGTTTTAGATGCGCCAAAATTATGCATGTATGTTTGTATGTATGTTAATTATCTGCATTCATTGTGTAGAGGCTGTTATATTATTATGGTACCGTAATGAAAATGTTTATATATTACAATGATGGGTTAATGACAGTTTTTCCCTCATTACCAGTCATTCTAAATCATGTTATAGTGAAGATTATGCTCGCATTATCTATCGTTCAAATGTTGCATGATAACAATTAATGATAAGATTGTGAGATTGGTGACACTCGTTGCAATACGTTATCAGTGACTGGGGGGGGGGGCGAAGGCAAAAGGTTCTCAAATAAATTCTACCACTATAATTTGAACCATTCTAAAAACACATAAGTAATAATTATATTCCTGTGGTATTTTCGAGATATGACCCTCCCCCCCCCCCCCCTATCTTATGATCACGTGACTGGTTTATCTGAGGCTGAACCTATATAGTACCTACATGAAGGATTATTTATTTATTTATTTATTTATTTTTATACAGGATAGGAGGAGGGAAGTGAAGATGGCGAAAGGGTGAGAGCCGCAAAACACACAGATGAGTTAATTTACACACACACACACACACACACACACACACACACACAGGGAGTAGATAATTTACACATATACACACACAGAGGAGTTAATTTACACACTCGTGAGACTGAAGGAGACTAATGATGTCGACTGATGATGTTTTTGGTTGAGTGTTTACTGATGTGGTTATTAGGAAGGAGGTTGTATTGCTTGTGAGGGAGATATACAGTGGTGGTGGTGAATCTGGAGCAACTGATACCACCAGACTATTCCAACCAGCAACAACAATTACAAGCAAACCAACCACTATTCATTTTTGTTTATCTGGCCCTGCATGGATGGTGGCTGCATGTGTTGTCCAGGTATACTTTGCAGGAATCAACGTGCTCTATAATGTACCTAAAGTATAGCCTACAATCCCCATAATCTTGCTGAGATAAAACCCTAGAGATGTAGCGAAAGGTTAGACAGAGTAAATTTCCGTCAGCTGTGTATCCCCTCCAGTAGAAAGAAGGTTGATGATGATGGTGATGATGATGATACCCACTCGTCATTATGTGAGCCACAAGAATGTTACGAGTGTATGTGTGTACCTTAAGGGAAGACTGTCTAGAGCTTCTTGGTAAATTTTGAGAGCTACTGATTACTCCAGACTTTGCCAGTAAACAGACCACCTTCATTTCGAGACATTGTGTGGAGGAGTCAAGTCAGTAACCCTCACCAGTTTACCAAGAAGAAGAATTAGAAGATATGTAGTATCCCCTTAACTGCCTGTCATCCCCTCACTACTGCCACTCATCACTCACCCACTCCCTCCACCAACTCCATATCATTCCCTCTGCAACCCTTATCAACCCCCCACTCCCTCTACAACCCTCATCAACCCCCACTCCCTCCACCAACCCCCCACACCTACAACCCTCCCCAACCCCCCACTCCCTCTACAACCCTCACCAACCCACCCACCCTCCCTCTACAACCCACCCACCCTCCCTCTGCAACCCTCACCAACCCCCCGAATCCCTCTACAACCCTCAATCTTCATCAACACCCCCACTCCTTTTCCTTTCAAGCTACATGCATCGAATAAGGAAAGTCTAAAGGGACAATAGAGAGGCGGGGGGGGGGGGGGGGATAGAATTTTGCTTCGTAATTTTCCTTCTCCTGTCTCTCCAATACTCTATATTTGGGATGCGTTTTGTTGTGTGCTTGCAACGAGAGACGCCGGCCCTTCACACACACACACACGAGTCCCACAGTTAAGTCACACTCACTATATGTTATACATTATATAGTTTATTCCATATAACATTATTTTATCTTCTCGTTTTTCTATACTTTTCTATTTGTAGCTGCATATTTTCGTGGTGGTTGTGTAGCTTGTTTGTAGTTGCAATTTCAGTATTTCTTTTTCAACACACGCCTGTCGATTTGTTAAGTTAAGTGGAGATATTGGTGCTCTTGTTGGTGAATTTGGAAGGTCTGTGGTCTGTGTATTCCTACAAACTATGCCACGAAACAGATCCCCTATTACTAGTGGCACTCGTGATATGTAATCCCTGACCAGAGACGAACGGCAGGCACCACACACACACACACACACACACACACACACACACACACACACACACACACACACACACTGCAGTCGAACCCATGCAGCCTCTATAATAATGTGTACTGGGTGGGGAAATGAGCAATACCAGACAATTCGAAGCTTTCTGTTCCTCCCACTCTGGTCAGAAATTATGTATCACGAGTGTACCATTGAGGGAGTCTATCTGTTGTCTGCTATAGTATTGATGAATCAGTACCGGTAGAATTCCAATTTGCCAAAAAAAAGATTCTCCCTATTAACGCATTTGTGGTTGGTTGGAATGAGACCTTCTTTGTGTGTACATTTGCTGAAAGAAGTTACTGTATCTCCTTCCCTACCTCGATCACTATCCTACCCCTCATTTATATTTTATTTTTTAGACCTTATTAGACATTTTCACGTGATTGGCGACTGATTCCACATGAATTAGTTTGGTGGAGGGGTTGGTAGGTAGGGTAGTGAGGTAAGAAAAAGGGATACAATAACATCTTTCCACGATTGTATGTACCTCTCCGGAAAACCTATATAATTGTAGTCCTCGTACATACATACGTGTTTTTAAAGGTAGTGTTTATGATAGTTTATGCTGGAAGAGAGGACAGGTAAGGGAACACAGGGAGACTTAAGGGGGTGTGGGAGTAGGGGACAGGCTTGGGGAGGGGGGTTGGGGGGGGTGCGGGAATAGGGGGACAGGCTTTCTACCTACCCTAAGCTTGTCCCCCTACTCCCGCACCCCCCCAAGCCTGTCCCCTATTTCCGCTCCCCCTTAAAGAGAGGTAGTAATGAATGGAGAGACAGAGTAAGGTTAGGTTTTATGGAGTACTGTACAGTCGGCGGCATAAGTCTGTACTGTGCTACCCAATGCTGGAAGGGAAGACAGGAAGATTGAAATAAAAGTGATGGAAAGAGAGATACAAAGAAATATAATTACCTGTAGTATATGTATAGAGTATGTAGTAGTGTAAGTTACTTAAGAAAGGATAATGAATAATACATGAAAAACTAAAACTTATTGAAGGAAGGGAATGGGAAGGAGAATAAGCAATGAAAGTGATATTAGAAAATGATTATGAAGGATGAAGGGAGGATGAATTATTATTATTATTGTTATTATTATTATTACGAATGAATAAGAAATAGTAATAGGATGAGTGAATGAAAAGGGACGAATGAAAGAAGCAATTGAAGAAGGGCTATGAGGAATTAATATGAATGATAATATATAATGTAATGATGTTTCTAAGACCGGTGGTGTAAAATATCGACGTTTCTGACAAGTATTTTGGGGGGAGCATTATAGCACTGAAAACAAAAATACGAGTATATTATATAGGTCAAACATGTACCCTCATTATTGTTGTTATTATTATTTTAGGAGTTTACCCACAGCTCATTGAGTCACCTTCCACTCCTTTCGGTAATAATAATAACAATGTCTAATAAGCTGAATCTAATAAAGCTGAAGACTTATAGTTATATATATACTTATATATAGACTATAGTTCTAAATAGCTTTAACACCCGTAGTTTAAAAAAAATTAAGGGCCCTTACTGGAGCTCTATGAACCCTCCAAACTACTCCAGGCAACTGATTCCCTATTCGAAACACTGAAGCGTTTTGTGGCCTGGATTATTTGGAGGGTTCATAGAGCTCCAGTAAGGGCCCTCAAATGTTTTAAAACTACGGGTGTAAAATCTTCCCCAAGACTGCAGCAAAATTCTCTGAAAGTTTAGTAATGATATCTGGTATTGGTCTGGGAGGAGTTAGGTTGGGACATTTTCCAAAATTTGGGGTACGAGAACTGAGGTTGACCAGGACAGAAACTTTTCCAAAATCAGGGGCAAGAAAAATGTTTCAGAATACAAATGGCAGGCAAATTACAGCACCAACTAAAATAAAAAATGGAATTGTCTACTGCTCATTGTCCAACCCCCTATACTAGTTTTGTAAAGAGAGTAATACAGTGGACAAAATGACAATATATTACAGTACAGTGTAGCCAAGTTGTCTCATTGTAGCCTAGTATCCACGTGTTGGAGGTAAAGGTGGTATGTGGCAACTCACGCCCGTAGTTTTAACAAATTTGAGGGCCCTTACTGGATCTCCATGAATTCTCCAAACTACTCCGGGCAACAGATTCCCAATTAGAAATACTGAAGGGTTCTGTGGCCTGGATTATTTTGGAGGGTTTATAGAGCTCCAGTAAGGGCCCTCATTTTTTTTTAAACTACTTGCCTCAATCACTCCTTTCAGTAATAGAGATTTAATTTAGTCAACACTAAGGCCATAAATGTATGTACAGTGTGTGTGTGTGAAGTTAGAATTGATGTACTTGTGATTGTTTCTGTATGTCTGAGTTATGTGTGTGTGTGTATGTGTGTGCATGTATTTATTTATTAATATATTTTATGCATTGTTTACAGTTTTTACACAACGGAACTGTTTCTCTGTTATTGTCACTGTTGATCCACTGTTTAATTAACTGTTCTCGTTTTCCTTATGTTTGTTCAAGTACTCTTAGTTTTAGTAATTTATTTATGTATTTATGTTTTTTATGTGTTTTTGTTCAGTTCAGTGGGTTTGAAGTAGGAATGATTGGTGGAGAGAGAGAGAGAGAGAGAGAGAGAGAGAGAGAGAGAGAGAGAGAGAGGGGATACCGTGAATAAATGAGAGAGAGAGAGAGAGAAATGCATGTTTTTTGTGTGTGTGCAGTATAGGAAGAAATTGAGGAAAATCAGATACAAGTACTGCGTGTGTGTGTGTGTGTGTGTGTGACGTGGCAGACTCCAGAATGCATGTGTGTGTGTGTGTGTGTGTAATGATATATACCCTAGAGATTGCGTGTGTGTAATGATGTATGCCTCGGAGTGTGTGTGTGTGTGTGTGTGTGTGTTTATCATGCCCCGGAGCACAAACTGTCCTGACCCCCCCCCTCCACCTCCCTCCACCCTCCTCCCCCTTCACCCCCCATTTTTTGTATCAAGTGCATAGAAGGAAGGAAAAATAGGTAGAGGAAAATATAGTGATAGTGTTTATGTAGATAGTGATAGTGAATGTGAAGATAGTTATATATAAAGTCTCTCTCTCTCTCTCTCTCTCTCTCTCTCTCTCTCTCTCTCTCTCTCTCTCTCTCTCTCGTTGCTTGGAAGAGTTTGGAGGAATCAATTGCTCCAGATTTACCCTCACCCCCTCAAATGGGTGCGGGGGTAGGGGGACAGGCTGTGGGGGGGTTTAGGGGGTGCGGGAATAGGACAATCTTAGGGGGTAGAAAGCCTGTCCCCTATTCCTGCACCCCCTAAAAACCCCCAAGCCTGTCCCCCTTCTCCCGTACCCCCTTAAACTCCCCCAAGCCTGTCCCCTATTCCTGCACCTCTAACCCCCCCCCCAAGACGTGCGTATGTCCTTGTGAATTATAGAAAATGGGAAATTATGTTTCATCAAAGAAAATGGTTTTCTTCACTCGTCTTATTTGGAGCAACTGATTCCTCCAAAATATTTCAGGCAACGAGAGGGTATCATTATTATTGTTGTTGTTTTGGCGTAATAATCTCTCTCTATCTATCTCTCTATCTATCTATCTCTATCTCTCTCTCTCCAGGATGTGACGTCATCGTTCTACATTGCGCGGTCTTCAATCATTTGGCGCCTTTTTTTTTCCCGCCAAGTAAAATTATATGGAAGATGGTTACTTTTTTTTTTCTCTCTCTCTCCAGCGGTTGGTTGGTTGGTGAGGGTTTTATTGTTACTTCTTTCCTACTATAGTGGTGGAGGAGGAAAGAGTGAGGGAGGGAGGAAAGAGAGAGGGAGGGAGGGAGGAAAGGGGAAAGAAGGAAGATTGCGCCTGTAAAACTCTGTAGCTCGAGAGAGAGATAGAGAAAAAAATTTATTATACCAACCACGCAGAGAGAGAGTGAGAGAGAGAGAGAGACGGCTAGTGTGTTCGTGTGTGTAAAAGAGAGAAAGAGAGGGCTAGTGTGTTCGTGTGTGTGTGTGTGTGTGTGTGTAAGAGAGAGAAAGAGAGGCTATATAGTGTGTTCGTGTGTGTAAGAGAGGCTGTATATAATTTTGTGTGTGTATAGTTTTGTGTGTATATAGTTTTGGGTATATGTATTTTTTATATATATAGTTTTGGGTATATGTATTATATATATATATATATTTTTTTTTTTTTTTGGGGGGGTATAGGTTATTTCTGTTTATATAATTTTGTATGTATGTATGTATGTAGCCTAATTTTGAAGGTACAGTATATACTATTTTTGAGTTTTGGAGAATTAGAAAGTACCTGGTATTTTTTTTCATATTTTTTTGTATATAATTTTGAAGTATATAATAATTTTGTGTATGGGGGAGGGAGGGGGGAAGAAATAATAAGCATATATCTATATTTGTTAGTATTTATAGAATTTAAAAGAATATATAATACTTTTTTTGTGTGTGTGTTGGAGAATTTGACAAGTTAATAAAAATACACAGCACGTACTAAACACTTCCTTTAACACACACACACACACATAGATTACCACTAATAAAAGTTTTTTTTTTTTTTTTTTTTTTTTTTTTTTTTTTTTTTTACAACGTGATGGTTTCTGTGTTTTCCCACGATGCTATTATCCTCAACGGGAACACCAATATGTATGTGTGTGTGTGTGTGTGTGGTGTTGTTGTTGTTGTAGTGGGTGTAGGTGTAGTAGTAATAATAATAGATGTGGTAGTAGTAGTTGTGGTGGTAGTGATGTTAGTAAGTGTAATATAGTGGTAGTAGTAGTAGTTGTTGTAATAGTTGTAGTAGTGGTAGTAATAGTAGTAGTAGTTATTGTTGTAGTAGTGGTAGTAATAGTAGTAGTATTAGTTGTTGCTGTTATTGTAGTAGTGGTAGTAATAGTAGTAGTGGTAGTAATAGTAGTAGTGGTAGTAATAGTAATAGTGGTAGTAATAGTAGTAGTGGTAGTTATGGTAGTAGTACTATAGTGGTGTTGGTTGTGGTGGAAATAGTGAGTCATATTACTGCCCCTATCACTATAATACTTTAGTAACACCATGTCCTTTGTGTGTGTGTGTGTGGAGATAGAATGAAGAATCGTTGTGTGTGTGTGTAGGGGGGAGGGTATGTATGTGTAGATAGAATAAAGAATCCTTGTGTGTGTCTGTGTGTGTGGAGATAGAATGAAGAATCGTGTGTGTATGTGTGTGTGTGTAGGTAGAATGAATAATCGTGTGTGTGTGTGTGTGTGTGAAGAGGGAGATATATGTGTGTGTAGGTAGAATGAACAATCGTGTGTATGTGTGTGTTTGGGAAAATGTATGCGTGTGTAAATGGAATGAACAAAATCGTGTGTGTGTGTGTGTGTGTGTGTGTGATACAAATTTTAGTTACACATCTGACCTCGTTCTAAGACAGGCATTGCATTAGAAAATACGTCAATGTAATTCTGTATATACCCCTTGCCACTACACACACACACACAAACACACACACAAACACACGACTCTTCAGGAGTA
>JAWZYT010002206.1:0-7500 GCA_034508575.1 Petrolisthes manimaculis | reverse complement strand
CCCTCCGTCCCTCCCCACCCCACCACCCCCTCCATCCACCACCACTACTACCACTACCACTACTACTACCACCACCAGTATACACCAGGCCTTCTCAAGAGCACTACTACTCACTCTCGTCTCTCTTTCGTGTTGGTTACTGTTAGTTAGTTGGTTGGTTGTGGGGTTGTAGCTTCATAAGTCGTGTTCGTAAAATGAGGAGTATTATTATGGTTGTTGTTGTTGTTGTGATGTGGTTGTGGAAGTTGTTGTTGTTGTTGTTGGTGGTGGTTATTGCAGTGACTGAAACCCAACGTGGGCTTACTACTACTACAACAACAACAGCAACAACAACAACGTCAACAAACAGAAGCTTCCTTGAATTTTAACGTGAATGAGTGGTACTTTCTGCCGTCCAACAACAACCACTTTACTACACAACTAAACTAACTTACTCTAACTAACAAACGAACTGCATATTACACTCGTTAAAACCTCATTCAAAACCAACCCCCACCAAACACCAATCAATCGTTGTTGTCGTTTTCAAAAGTTTCTGTTATTGTTCATTATGATTCCCACATCTTCTAAGTGATTTACGGAGCTTGTGTTTAAATGTGATAGTGTTATAAATATCATTCTGGTTTTCATTACCACATCGATTAAGTGATTTACCAAGAATGTGTTTAAATGTGATAATGTTATAAATATCATTCTGGTTTTCATTACCACTTCGATTAAAAGTGATTTACGGACCTTGTGTTTAACGAAAAGGAGTGTTTAATTGTGTTAGAAGTGTTATAATGGAAGACATCTCTACCTATATGTATTGTTGATGTGATTGGTCAGTGCGTAGGTAGTGGTAAATATTTATCTGTACTCGAGTGGAATATTGCATAGCTGTTGGTTGGTTGGTTGGTTGCATGGGCATGATACGTGGTGTGCAACAAGAAGGCCCTCACTGTGTTGCACCGTGTTGATAACTATTGCACCAAATTTGACAGCAACAAACATATTTACATACAGTATAGTGTATAAATTTGCAAGTGACGAGTGAATTGTGTGTATAACTTAAGAAAATAAATATGAATACATTTAATGACTACAATAGTGAATACTGTTGAACGTGCAGTGCATAACGAAGGAACAAAACGATATCAAATGAACAACTAAGGAAGTGACAAGTGGCCAATTACAGTAATACACAAAATATAAAACCAGAAAATATAGTTAAGAAGTGCAGTGTGTGTGTGTGTGTGTGTGTGTGTGGGTGCTTGCGTATGTGTGTGTGTGGGTGGGTGGGTGCTTGCGTGTGTGTGTGTGGGTGCGTGCGTATGTGTCCGTTGGTGCTTGCGTATGAGTGTGTGTTGGAGTTCGTATGTGAGTGTGCATGCGTGTGTGTGCGTATGTATGTGTGTGTATGTACTATCAAAGACAAAACTCGTGTCTCTGCCTCGTCCAATGATTAAATAAAACTTGTGAAACATAATGAAAAACCCCAAACCACAGTAACGTTTAAGGTGGTAGTTCTTTTTTGGTAAATTGGAGTGCCATGATTCCTCTAAAGTATGACAGAAAACAGGACCAGAAGAGCAAACATAATAGTGTTTTGTTGCTTGGAATAGTTAGGAGGAATCAGTTGCTCCAGATTTACCAACAGCCTAATCCTGTACCATATATTTTCACCAGATTTCACGACACGACACGACTTACATTTATCTTTAATTAAGGTGAGAGTATACTTTGGGTACATTGGAGTGCCTTTATTCCTCCAAAGTATGCCAGAAAACAGAACCAGAGGAGCAAAAATAATGGTGTTCTGTTGCTTGGAATAGTTAGGAGGATTCAGTTGCTCTAGATTTACCAACACAGTACTATCCTTCTTAACAGTACACAGTCAACAAACCATAATTCCTCTGTACACTTGAAGGACTGCTAACTACTACAGTGAATATCGGACACCCTCTTATATCGGACACCCTCTTATATCGGACACCCCTCTTATGTTGTCCTTGTGGTGTGACTGTTGTTCTTCTCAATGGGTTTGTGTGTGTAAAATTAGAAGGGCTACAAGCATACTCTACTATTACTATTCCAAGTAAACGCTTTGTTGATCAAGTGTGTGTGTGTGTGTGTGTATGATAATAATGTTAATAATAATAAGTATGATAATAATGATAATGATAATAATAAGTATGATAAACCTATTTCTGGAAACAACTAATCCTTCCACACTATTATTCCAAGCAACAACCACCACCACCATTATTATTATTAGTAGTAGTATATATTCATCCGGTTCTGTTTATATCTTGGTTTTCTTTATGGGAATTATTAGTCCTTCTCCAATGTACAGTACTGTTTCACCATTAATCTTGGGGCGTTGTAACAGTTTATTTCAACTGTAAGATTATACAAATGTCACATACGAAATATAATAAATACACAAAAATATAAAAACATTACACTATTAACCAATACCTTGTTTTACCATTCATCTTTAGCCTAATTTACTTTAACTGTAAATATGAGATTCTACAATTATGTTTCATTACCGGTACCAGTTTAAGTTTAAGTAATGTTCACCAGTAATATTCATAACCCAACGTATTACAACTACACATCTATATCAATGTCACAAACCTACTTCACAATAATGCTACATATACCGAATAATCCCTGATACATACAAATTAATTATAACATTTAACTCACATTGTAATTCTCTAGATTTATTATGAAAAGTCAAGTCAACCACTCCAGCACCCAAGACGGTACAGGTATGGAAAGTTCACCCGGCCACCTCCACTCACCCACTTTAACAGTTTCACATTTACATTGCTATTATTTCACTACTGTATCAGTTAGATGATTATATTACCTCTAATTCACTGCTTTAATTATTACATGATCCATTACGCACATACAAAAACACACATAATAAATAAAAGATATATTTACCTGAATCCTCCAATCCCCACACCAAACACCTCGACCCCTCCTCCTCCACCAACCACAGACACAGGACTGAACACAGGGTATCAGGGTATAGGCCTACTTGACACCTCACAGTTGCCTCTCGAAAAACAAAATCGTAATGGCATGCGCTACTTACCTAAAGTCACCGTGAATAAATTATTAGATCATTACGGTACAATAAAACACCCTTTTCACAACAAAATACCAAATATCATAACTACTATGATACAAATACACAAGATAAAAATGAATAGAAAAACAATATGGTTCCATTCTCGTGTGAAACTTTGTGACACTTCAGACTATGATTATATGGCTACTGAAAACAATATATTGCTTGAGCTGTGTGTGTGTGAGAGAGAGAGAGAGAGAGTGAGTGTATATGAGTGAGTGAGTGATTATGTGTGTGTGTATGTGAGAGAGAGAGAAAGTGTGTGTGTGTATGTGTGTGTCATTCTACCTACAGTACCTACCTATGTTCAAACCCGTTTCAGATGTGTTTATTTCATATGATCTCAACTGCACACACATACAAACATACTGAAAGAATTGATTTGTTTGTTTGTTGGTGTGTGTTTGTTTGTGTTGTATGATCATGGCGCGTGTCGCATGTTGGTGCAAACAAAATTAACATATTTGTTGTGTAACTTGCCGACACTATTGCAGAATATATTTACATTGTTAATATTTTGCAGACATACTGACTGACTGACTGACTGACTGACTGACTGACTGACTGGCAACTAAACATGTTAGGATATACTGACTTACTAGCTAACTGACTGACTAACTGACTGACTGACTGACTGACTGACTGACTGACTGGCAACTAAACATGTTAGGATATACTGACTTACTAGCTAACTGACTGACTAACTGACTGACTGACTGACTGACTGACTGACTGACTGACTGACTGACTGACTGGCAACTAAACATGTTAGGATATACTGACTTACTAGCTAACTGACTGACTAACTGACTGACTGACTGACTGACTGACTGACTGACTGACTGACTAGCTAACTGACTGACTGACTGACTGACTGACTGATTGACTGACTGATTGACTGACTGACTGACTGACTGACTGACTAAATACTAAGCATGTTGTGTATGTGAATGTTTGTCGTGGTTAGATTAACGATATCTTATAGTCCCATTTAAGTTAGGTTACGTTGAGTTAAGTTAAGTTCTTATTACATATATTTGGTACATTAGAGTATCTTGATTCCTCCAAAGTATGCCAGGAAAGGCATAATGTTGCTTGGAATAATTTAGAGGTTAGTGTATATATTATTATTATTATTATTATTATTATTATTATTATTAGCATTATTATTATTGTTGCTATTATTATTATTATTATTATTATTATTATTATTTTGTTATTCATATATTATTATTTTTGTTTATCATTTATGGTTGTTATATTGTTTGTGTTTATTATTGTTGTTTTAATTGTTGTTGTCATGGTGGTTGTGTTGTTTTATATTCTTCGGTGGCGGGGATAAGTGTTAATGGAAGAAGTTTTGACACTGTGTGTGTGTGTGTGTGTGTGTGTGTGTGTGTGTGTGTGTGTGTGTGTGTGTGTGTGTAGTTGCCATGTCGACAGAGTGATAGTTGTGGCATGTCGCAAGTAAGCACACAAACACTGTAGGCAAGCTCTCGCACACACACACACACACACACACACACAAACACTGTAGGCAAGCTCACACACACACACACACACACACACGACACAGACAGATAGATAGATAGATAGACACACAAACACTGTAGGCAAGCTCGCACACACAGACAGATACACACAAAAACACACAGACAGGCAGATAGATATATAGACACACAAACACTGTAGGCAAGCAAACACACAGACAAATACACACAAAAGCAAACAGACAGACAGATAGACACACACAGACAAAAAACAAAAAAAACACAGACAGACAGATAGATAGACACACACACAAACACTGTAGGAAAGCAAGCACACACAGACAGATACGCACATACACAAAAAAACACACAGACAGACACAGACACACACTCATGGCATCACTCCCTGTGGTGGTGATTGAAATTGCTTTGGTTATGAAGGGGCGTGGTTGGTGTGGTTTAAGAGGCGTTGTTTGGCGTGTAGTTAGCATGATTGTGGTAAATGTATGTTTGTGTGTGTGTGTGTGTGTGTGTGTGAGAGAGAGAGAGAGAGAGAGAGAGAGAATTAGCATGATTGTGGTGTGTATGTGTGGGAGAGAGTTAGTATGATTGTGATTAATGTGTGTGTGTGTGTGTGTGTGTGTGTGTGAGAGAGAGAGAGAGAGAGAGAGAGAGAGAGAGAGAGTTAGACTGATTGTGGTTCTTGTGTGGTGTGTGTGTGAGAGAGAGCCTGATTGTGTTTGTGAGAGAGAGAGAGAGAGAGAGAGAGAGAGAGAGAGAGAGAGAGAGAGAGAGAGAGAGTTAGACTGATTGTGGTTCTTGTGTGTGTATGTGTGTGTGTGTTGCTAGGAGAGAAAAAGAAAATCCCTCACTCTCCCCCCCCACACACACATACACACACACTACTGTTCAGTCACACACAATACTCCTGTCACACCTTCCAGAAAAAACAACATAGGAAAATCGTAGTAGTAGTTGTTGTTGTTGTTGTGTATTTTGTGGTAATGGTAGTTGTGGTAGGTAGTGGTTATTTTGGTAGGAAGTGTATGTTGTGGTAGGATAGTGGTGGTTGTTGTGGTAGTTGTATTTGTTGTGGTAGGTAGTGTTGTGGTGGTTGTGTGGTTGTAGTAGTAGTAGCTCTTTGTTGTGCTAGCTAGTAAGTGTTGTGGAAGTAGGCTATATGTTGTTGTGGTGGTAGTTTTGGTAGCTAGTAAGTGTTGTGTTGGTGGTAGTTGTGGTAGCTAGTTAGTAAGTGTTGTTGTTGTAGTGTGTGTCGTGCTGGTGGTAGTTGTGATAATGGTAGTTGTGGTAGCTAGTTAGTAAGTGTTGTTATAGTAGTGTGTGTTGTGGTAATGGTAGTTGTGGTAGCTAGTTAGTAAATGTTGTTGTTGTTGTTGTTGTGATTGCTGTGTTGTCTTGTCTGGGCCAGAGGGTTGAGACAGGCCTGCTTGCTCATATCACTCTTACATCTCTCTCTCTCTCTCTCTCTCTCTCTCTCTCTCTTCTCTCTCTCTCTCTCTCTCTCTCTCTCTCTCTCTCTCTCTCTCTCTCTTTTTTTTTTTTTTAGTCCACTCATTCTTCTTTTCCTCTCCTCCATTTTCTCTATTCCTCTCATTCTTCTTTTCCTCTCTTCTTTCTATTCCCCTCATTCTTCCTTTCCTTTGCTCTCCTATCTCTCTGTCATCCCTTTTCTTTCTCTTTTCATTTTCTTTCTCTTCTCTTTCATCCAATCTCTATCAATCCTCTTCTTTCACTATCCCTCTTTTTATTCCTTCTCTCTGCTATTCTATCACTCTTTCATCTTCTCTCCTTCTTTCTCTATCCCTCTTTTTATTCCTTTCCTCTGCTTATTCTAGTTATCCCGTTCTTCATCTATTCCTCATTTACTTCTTTTCCTCCTCTTATCATTTCATTCAACCAAAACAATAGAAAAGAATAAAGAAACAAACAAACAAATAAATAAACAAACACCACAAACATTAAACATGAAAGAAAAAACAAACAAAATTGTGATATTGGTTGATAGCCTCCTCGAGTTTGTTTACATAATTTTAGCATAATGTGTGTGTGTTTGTGTGTGTGTGTGTGTTGGGGGGGGGGGGGGGGGGGGTAGGGGGGGTAGGATAATGATCTGAGGGTACGTTTTAACTATTACCCCCCCCCTCCCCCCCCTACCCCCAAAGGACCCTGTTGTGATCGTGTATGAAAAAAATTATTATTAGGAGGAGGCTTCTGATTCCTCCTGACCATTACCACGAAACAAAAAAACACACTCCTTCCCTATAGGTGTGTATCTGTGTGTGTGTGTGTGTGTATGTGTGTGTGTACGTGTGTGTGTGTGTGTGTCGTGGCAATATTTGAAGGACTCACTTATCTTAAAACATTGAAGCTGGTACAGTTTTTATTTTTTGGGGTTTTAAGTACATCATGTAATTTTGGTGATATATTGGTGGGGGTTATGGGTTGTTTTGTTGTTTGTGTGTGTGTGTGTGTGTGTTTCTGACGGTTTGATAATGTTCATATTTTTGTGTGTGTGTGTGTGTGTGGTAGTAATAGTAGTAGTAGTAGTATGGTAGTATGAGAGAGAGGGGAGTGTATATCAATGTGGTAGTAATGGTAGCAGTAGTATAGTAGTGTGGTAGTAACAGTAGTATGAGAGAGAGAGAGAGAGAGAGAGAGAGAGAGAAGAGAGAGAGAGATAGTGTGGATTAGAGAGGGGTGAAGGGGATATCAATGTGGTAGTAGCAGTAGTAGCAGTAATAGTAGTAACAGTAGTAGTAATAGTAGTAGTAGTATGGTAGTGTGGTATAGAAAGAGGTGTGTGTGTGTGTATGTGTGTGTGTGTGTGTGTAGTGGTATATGAATGTGTGGTAGTAATAG
>JAWZYT010002205.1:0-60622 GCA_034508575.1 Petrolisthes manimaculis | reverse complement strand
GGAAGGAGATGGTGGGAGGGGTTTAGGAATAGAGTGGGGGGATAGTGGTGTTGGTAAGAGAAGAGATATATATAAGAAGAAAGTAGTGTTTGAAAAGGGGGTGGGGGAGGTGTAGTGGAAAAGAAGTGGTGGTATTGGAGGAGTGAGGGGAAGAATGATGGGACGTATGGCAGCAAGGAATTGGGAGAACTAACGGGAAGAGAGAGGTAAGGGAGTGGAAGGAAAAAAAATAACTAATGGAAAGAGAAAGGAAGGTAAGGGAGTGGAAGGAAAACAGTGTACAGAGTGGGAGGGAAGGGGGGCTCTGTAAAAGGGGAAAGAAGTGATGGGTATGAAGGG
The DNA here is from genome assembly GCA_034508575.1 of Petrolisthes manimaculis. Lineage (NCBI taxonomy): Eukaryota > Metazoa > Arthropoda > Malacostraca > Decapoda > Porcellanidae > Petrolisthes > Petrolisthes manimaculis. Next base: position 60,283 of record JAWZYT010002205.1, on the reverse strand, counting down.
AGGTGAATGATTGGGTCGCTGGAATGGGAAGAGATGGGGCCACAATCGATCACAACATAAATTCTCCCTTTTCTTACCCATTAACATAAATCCAAGCTACATTGATAACATGCCTGCCTAACCTAAAAAGTATCACATAGGGTACAGGATTCATGTACGGTACTGTCTCACAATCACCAAATCTTTAAAACCTCATTATCAAAGATGAATTATTATTATACGTGAGTAAAATTATAGCACATCACCTTTTGTCCATGGCTGTGTATGAACCACCCAACTTCCGAAAGTGTATTTATTATGTGTTACCGGTATATGATATGCGGAGAAAAGGTAAGGAGGCTTAAATTTAGGAGTAACAGAAACATGACATCCGTACCACACCTCCACAACAACACTTAACAACAACACTTCTGACCCGGGACAACAACAACAACAACAACAACTAACATTACCATATGATCACCATACACATTACAATGACCTAACTCTAACTCACACCAACAACACCGTCACTATGCCATCTCCACAGCTGTATAGTAACTCCATTAACGCCACTACCACGCCAGCAATACACCACAATATAAAGTTATTAAATACCAATACAAAGAAATTCGTCACCACTTCAACACACCACCCCCATAATACATCAGTCAATCACATCATTAAATTACTACCAACTAAACCTCGCTGCCTCACCACCACCAACACCATCATCACCATCACCACCACAAAACACTACTACTCCCACTATCACATTTACTTCCATCACCATTACTAAAATCCCTACTTCCTAATATCTAAAACACCACCACCACCACCACCACCACCACTATCACCACTTGCATCTCCTCTTCCACTAACACCCCTACCATCACCATCTCGCCTCTCCATCAGCGACAGCATAATTTCGCCATCGCCAATACGGGAATAAGAGAGAGAGAGAGAGAGTCCTTTCACGTTTTGTCCGTGCGTCCGTCTGCCAGTCTGTCAGCGGGTATGAATGGTGTGCGGGTTGGCGAGATGCTCATTTCACCCCAGCTGATGACAACACAATGGAACCCAGACTGACTGACCAATGGATGAAATATCGGACAAAGTGGTGAGGGAGATTGGAAGGAAATGAGGGGTTGGGAAGAAAAGGGAAAACGGGGTTGGTTGGTTGGTGGATAGAGAATAGGGACTGGCAGAATGGGGTTGGTTGGTTGGTTGGATGGATGGTTGGTGGATAGAGAATATGTACTGACAGAATGGGGTTGGTTGGTTGGTTGGATGGTTGGTTGGTGGATAGAGAATATGTACTGACAGAAAGGGGGTTGGTTGGTTAGTTGGTTGGATAGAGAATAGGGACTGGCAGAAATGAAATGAAAGGGGAAGGAAGGGGGAGCGAGTGAAATAATGGGAAGCAGGTTTGGGAAGTTGGAATGCAGGGATGGTGAAGGGAAAGATAAAGTGGGCTATGGTTTAAAAGATGGGATAATATGGGTGAATAAAGAGAAGAGACAGTGAAAGAAAAAAGAGGAATGGTTGAGAAAAGATGACGAGAGAAGAAATGATGAATGAGGGTAGAGACGAAATGGAGAATAATAAAAGAGCAGGAAAAAGTGCAGAGGAAGAAGGGTAAAGATGGAATGAGGAGATGGAGGAGGAGAAAATGTACAACGAAAAGGGAGAGAGTGAAGAGAGGAGGAAAGTGGAAACTGCGAGGTGACAAGAGTGAGGCAAGGAAGGAAACGAAATAGATTGATTGATTGATTGCCTGATAAAGATGCATATGTCTGTGTGGGTGTGTTTCAGTGTGAGTGTGCTTGTCTGCGATTTTGTCTTTGCGTGTGTGTGTGTGTGTGTGTGTGTGTGTGTGTTTCTGATTGTTTGTATGATTGTGAGGTGTGTGTGAGCACGTTTGAGTTTATGTGTGTGTGTGTGTGTGTGTGTGTGTGTGAAGGGAGGAATGGAAGGGATGGAATAGAGCAGAAGGTTGGTGGAAAACGTGGGATGAAGGGGTAGAAATTGGCAAGTAGGGTGAGGAAGAGGGGAAAGGAGGGAAGGAGGGAGAGACCAGGGTGGAGGTAGGGGGGCCAAATGCAAATGGTCGCGACTCCAAACCACCGTGAAATGTGCAGTAAATGGTGTGTGTGTGTGTGTGTATTTGTGTGTGTGTTTGTGCGTGTGTGTTTGTGCGTGTGTGTGTGTGTGTGTGTGCGTGTGTGTGTGTGTGCGTGTGTGTGTGTACGCGCAGATATGCATGTGGATATGTATGTAGTATGTTTACTTAAACGTATGTGTAAAAGTGTATGCATACACGTTTGCATATAAATGGCAGGTTTTTGTATATGTGTGTGTGCATGTGAGTGTCGTGCGCCTAACCGTGTGTGTTTATAAATGTGTACGGTATTATGTGTCTGCCGTTTGTGCGCGCTTGTGTGTGTGTGTGTGTGTGTGTGTGTGTGCGGGCGTGCATGTAAGTGTCTGTGTGTCTCTGTGAGTGACTTTAAACGCCCAGCATCATCTGCAATGTAAATTTGAGTGGCAGGGTTCGATAAATCTGATGGTTGGGTACGTGGGGTGAAAATGGGGGGTGGGGTGGGTTGAAAGGGGTGGTGTGCTGGTGGGGGGTGGTCGTGGTGGGGTAAAACATGGTGGAGAGGGGTGGAGGTGACGATTGGGGAAGGGGGAGAAGGAAATGGGTTGAGGAGGAGGGGAGAAAAACATCTGATGTTTGGGTATGTGGGGTGAGAGGGGTGGGGGTAATGCATGGGGGGATGGGGGGATGGGGGGACGGTTGAAGATGGGGAGGAGAAGGGGTTGATGATGATGATGAGGAGGAGGAGGTGCAGGAGCAGGAGGGGAGAAGAGAAGGGTGAGGGAGGGGAGAGTAGGAAACGAGCTGCAGAAAGGGTGAAATAGTTAATAGGAATACAAGGAGAAAGTTGGGAAGGAAAGACAGAACGGGTCAGAAAAGGAGGAAGGGTTGGTGAAGGATGGAATAGAAAGGGTTAGTTAGGATGAAGGAGTGAGAATGAGGCAGAAAATGAGAGAACATGTTGTGCAGGAGAAGCAAAAATGAAAAAGAGAAAACATTGAGGAAGGAGAGAGAAGGAATGACATAGAATAGCAGAAAATGAGAGGGAAGAAAGGGAGAGAAATTGAGATGGTGTTTAAGGGGAGAGTATACTTTTGGTACATTGGAGTGCCTTGATTCCTCCAAAGTATACCAGGGAAATAGGACCAGATGAACAAAAATAATGATGGCCTGTTGCTTGGGATAGTTTGGAGGATTCAGTTGCTCCAGATTTACCAACACTGTACTCTCCTCTTAAGGGGTGAGAGAAAAGGTTGTTGTTGAGAGAAAGAATGGAAGAGAAAAACTAGAAAGGGTCGTAATAAAAAAGGAGAGATATAATGAAGGGAGGTGAAAAAAATCAACCCCCTCTCTCATTATCCACCTCTCTCTCTCTCTCTCTCTCTCTCTCTCTCTCTCTCTCTCTCTCTCAGCAATTTCCTCTCTTTACTCACTTTTCACCATTCTTTCCGGCACTTTCCTAGCTTTCTTCTCTTCTCAGTATTTTTCTACCATTCCCCTAACTTCCTGCCTCTCACTTATTTCTCTCTCTTTCATTTTTCTTCCTTTCCCCCTTCTCTCCCTCAAAATTTTACCCTCCCTAAAATTATTTCCCCTAACCCAAATATTTTCTTCCCTTCCCTCTCTACCTCAATCCACCTCTCACTATTTTTCCGACCTTAGCTTATCCCCACTTCCAACTCTTCTCCCTATTCCATTTTTCCATGTATTCCCCCCATGCAGTCCTTCCTTCCACGCCCTCCTCAACTTTTCCACTTCCCCATTTACTCCTCTGTTTATCTCGGTTATTCCAATAATCTTCATACATTCCCTCTTCATTAATCTTTACGTTACTTACTTCCCCTTTCACTCCTCTCTACTTCGTCTCCCTATTACACACACACACACACACACCAACACACACACACACACACACACACACACACACACACTAACACACACAAAATTAATCCCAGTATAAAAGGGTATGGTAATGTGAAGGGTGAAAACTTTCCCACTCCCTAGATTGTTGGTCCTTCTATATATATCGATCTTTCTTCCTTCAGTTGTTTGAGCCTAAGACCACGGGGCTTTTCCTGAGTCATAAAGAATCGTCCGGAATTAGTCCATATATATATATTACGTTATAATATCTACTATTAATGAGTTCACTGAAATATATTATAAACTTTATTAGTCGTCAAGGGTGAATGCCTCCCGACCTATACGAAGAACAAATGGTGTTGGGAGAAATCTCTTTTCAGAAGTTCTCAGCCGTTGTTGTTGTTGAAAGACTAAATAATGGGCGAGGAATTCTGCATTTTTCTTAGACTACAACTGGATTATTTTACTTGCTTGTTGCTGGAAAGTACACCTCGAGTCTGAATAATATATTTTTTAAATTACGTTTTATATACAGTACTATTCCATCTGAACTAACCAGACCCGACAATCTTAATTTGACAAAGAAAAGTTTCCGTTTGCACTAGACAAAACTTCAACCACTTTTTAGAACACTTCATTGAACCTAACGATGACCATATGTTGTTGAGGGGGAAGTCTTGTGTTGGTAAATCTGCATGGAGCATCTGAATCCTCCAAACTATTCCAAGCAACAGAACACTCTTAGTTTTGCTCTTCTGGTCCTGTTTCCCTGGCATTCTTTGGAGGAATCAAGGCACTCCAATGTACCAAAAAAAGAGTTACCACCTTAAAGTTCTAACCACTAACTTATCTCCATACTAGACACAGGGTTACATTAGTTAATACATTGTTTATGGTGTATTTAACTAATGATTGCAACAGCCGAGGACATACGCAACATACAAGTATTTTTTTAATTTAATTTCAGTATGAGACAAGAGGTTGATGACATTTATCGTTATTTTATACGGTATAATAAATTTCATACTTACATATTTTGCGTCTCCACTAAACTCTACCTCTGCCTCCAGTGTACGTACCTGAAAAATAATAGAAAATAGGTAAAATATAAAACATTATACCGAATGAATAATCAAAATTGTAAATATATAGATTGACTTTTCCTGCTTAACAAAACAAAAAGGTATTGGTTTTGTTAGTCATAAGTAACGTAGCTCCATTCCACTGTGACTTACACCCGTAGTTTAAAAAAAAAATTGAGGGCCCTTACTGGAGCTCTATGAACCCTCCAAACTACTCCAGGCAACAGATTCCCTATTCGAAACACTGAAGCGTTTTGTGGCCTGGATTATTTGGAGGGTTCATAGAGCTCCAGTAAGGGCCCTCAAATGTTTGAAAACTACGGGTGTTAATTCTCCAGTTACCAAAGTTCTGAATGAAGTAGTTGTTGAGTACAGCTTGAGAAATCAGAATAAGAAATGATAGGAAAATGTCATCATCCCTTGTTCAAAGATCCAAGAGAATAATGGTGATAAATTTACAAACACTATACTCACATATTTTCTTTTTAGTTTTTATGGTTCACAATTTCTCCTCCCTGGTTTGATCTTTGGGAGTCTTCAAGCAACGCACGTGTAAACCTGGGAATGATCCTCTTCTGGTCTTCTGCTTACCATTCTGCCTCATCTTCAGCTTCTCTCTTCTCTTTTGTTTATGTTGTTGGGGGAAAGCATCTGCCTCCTATGCTCTTTCTCGCCCTCGTTTTATTGTCTTTCTCCTTCCTTTTTTTTTTTCATTCCTCCTTGTTATCTCCTCTCTCTCTCTCTCTCTCTCTCTCTCTCTCTCTCTCTCTCTCTCTCTCTCTCTCTCTCTTATTCTCCCCCTCATCCTCCTTTTGTATTTACTTCGTCCTCAGATTATCTCACCCTCTTCTATTTCCTTTTCTCTAATCTTTAGTCTCCTTCTTCTACTTTCTCTTCATTTTTGTTTATTCTCCTCCTTATCCTCTCTGTAATCTGCTATTTCTCGTCTTCCATCTACCTCTCGCTCTTCCATCCTCTCTTCTTTATCTTTATTTTTCCTTTTCTTTTGTGTTTTTGTGGTTTATTTTCTTCTTCTGCTATAGCTGCTGTCTCGTCCTCCGTTCCCTCCTCTCTTTTATCTTTGTTCTATCTTCCAGTTCTTCTTTTGCTAACTGTTGTCTCATCCTTCGTTTCCCTCTCTCTCTCTCTCTCTCTCTCATCCCTTGTCTCTCGTCTTCCTCTTCCTTCCCCTCTTCTCTCTCTCTCCCTCTTCATCTTCCTTCCTCTCTCCTCTCTCTCTCTCTTCCCTTATCTGTCGTCTTCCTCTTCCTTCCCCTCGTCTCTCTCTCTCCCTCTTCCTTGCCCTCTCTTCTCTCTCTCCCTCTTCCCTTATCTCTCGTCTTCCTCTTCCTTCCCCTCTTCTCTCTCTCGTCTTTGTTGTGTCGCCATTGCTTTTCCAGCCCCATTACCTCCGCCCACGGCTACAGTCCCGTTCCATTACCATATATTATTACCAGAACGCAAACCCAAGCAGAGTTAGCAGCGTCCACCTCCTCTCTCACTAGCTCCTCCTTCTCCTTCCTCTCTCTCTCTCTCTCTCTCTCTCACTCCTCCTTCTCCTTCCTATCTCTCTCTCTCTCTCTCTCTCTCTCTCTCTCTCTCTCTCTCTCTCTCACTAGCTCCTCCTTCTCCTTCCTCTCTCTCACTCTCACTCCTTCTCCTTCCCCTCTCTCTCTCTCTCTCTCTCTCTCTCTCTCTCTCTCTCTCTCTCTCTCTCTCTCTCTCTCTCAGTCTTACTCTATTTTACTACTTACTCTTCTTTACTATACTTACCAATCCCACCTCCTCTCTTATTCCTTCTCCTTCCTCTCCCTCTCTCTCTCATTCCTTCTCCTTCCTCTCTCTCTCTCACTCTCAGTCTTCCTCTATTTTACTACCTACCAACCTAACTACCTACCCAATTTATTTTATATCTACCTATTTACCAATCTATATATGATCCTATTTCATTTTCTACCAACCCACCTTCCTACCTACTTAACTACTCACCAAGATTCCTACCTACCTACCTACCTACCTACCAACCCACCTTCCTTTCTACATATACTGTACCTAACCTACCTGCACATTTATCTCTCTGTATTTTGGGTTCCTGATATTCCTTTTTCATTTCTTGTACCGTTCTATCTGTCCGTGTCTGTTTCCATTCCTCTCGTTTCTTTTCTCTCATCTTTTTCTCCCCTTTTCTTGCCGCATATTCCCTCCCCTAGCTTCGTTTTTCTTTCATGATTCTCCTCTCTCTCTCTCTCTCCCCTTTTATGGCATTCTTGTTCTCTGTTTCCCTCTCCAACTCTTTGCTCTCCCTAGCCATCCACTCCACCACTGACTGCCTCTCTCTCTCTCTCTCTTTCTCTCTCTCTCTCCCTCTCTCTCTCTCTCTCTCTCTCACACACACACACAGTCACATAATTTAGGCCAATTACTCTGCACTGTCTCTTGTTCTCATACTCTTGCTTTTCCAACAATTCGTATTTCATCCTCCAGGTCTGTCTTTCATTTCTCTCTCCCTTTCCCTCCTCTATTTCCCCCCCCACCCCCTTCTCTCTCTTGTCAGTTCCCGTCCCATATATCACGGTGGTATTTGGCCCCCTAGCCCCCCGCCCCCTCCCCCCTTTTCCCCCTCTCTATTCATCTCTTCCCTCCCCTTCCACTCTATAGTATCATCACTTATCACTCGTACATCTTATGAAAGCCCCCCCCCCATCACCCCCTTCCCCATCTCTCTCTCTCTCTCTCTCTCTCTCTCTCTCTCTCTCTCTCTCTCTCTCTCTCTCTCTCTCTCTCTCTCTCTCTCTCTCTCTCTCTCTCTCTCTCTCTCTCTCTCCTTGTTATAGATTTAGAGACCACTTGAGGAACTGCTTGTCGTTGTAAAACTCATTATAACTCTATCTACCTCTCTAACTGTGTCTCTCCATCTTTTTAGCTGCTCAATCTATCAATCTCTACAGTATATCCTTCGGCCTGACACAGTTGTAGGATGCAATAGAGATTAAGAGCTCCTGCACACACACACACACACACACACACACACACACACACACACACACACACACACACACACACACACACACAAACTTCAAATTATATACACAGACGGGAAAATATAAACAAAACGATGAACATACAGACACACATTGACTCAGACCCGCTCATGCAATTATACTGTCTTGTACATACATAGGCTATATGTATACATACAGATATATTTACATTCATACATACATACACTGCCAAACTCAAAAATACACACGCACATACACAGAAGAACATGCGCTCATAATTACTGCATACACTTTCATTAAAACACACACACCCACACACACACACACACACACAGATGCATTTCTCAAACACACACTCACACAAGTACTCAGGATAACAAACACGGGCATGTAAACACTCACAACTTTATATTATGTTTATCCTCACACAAGCCTGCACATACATAGGTAGCACACACACACACACACACACACACATAAAAACACACTCGCCCACACAACATGCACAACACTCAAATTTTAAACAGGAAGATAAACTCACACCCATTCATCAACACTATGAAACAATGTAGTCAAGCAAAACGCAGCCATTCTCCTTCACACACTGATAAAATTACACAACCACAATGAAAACCGGCTTGCATAAATTTACTGTTCATATTATACATACTGTACTGTACATATAAACCTACATTGATTATAACTGTGTCAGAATTATAATATATTAGTAAATTAAATATATGAATTCCAATTGATGTAGGAAAGAGATACAACAAGAAGGATGTGTGGATATTTCAAAGAGCATATGTCAGGTCTGTATTTTTTAAGGACAATGAATGACTGCGAGGTTGTTATGATACAAACTTGACCACCACAGAATAAAACACATAATCACTGTCGTTATAAGACAGGAAATCCACAAAAGTTGGGGGAAGCAAAAGATTTTTTTTTTTTTAATACATATCGTGCTTGCTACGACAAAAAGCAAAATACTGTAACTGATTTCGAATACAAATTATTAAAAAAAAAATAACAATGATAATGGGAATATATTTACTCGGTAGATGTAATAGAGTAAACACTAACCTTGTTCAAGAGAGGACAATATCAACTGTTACATATCTTGTATGTATTGATGATAAAATACAGAAACAAAATATACGGCTGTTGCAAAAAATGACAAGGAAGTCACAAAAGGCTCCCGAAATGCATCTTTCTTAATAAAAGATTAGTAATAGCCAAATGACAATGGAATACATGGAGAGGTCGTGTGTGATTCAAAAAGACATATATATTATACATATTATAATTTAAAACAAGAGAGAACTTCACTATAGTCTGTTCAAAACTTGTGTTCCGCTGGCCTCTTATGCTTAGATAGATAGAAATAGATAGATAGATAGATAGACAGATAAGAGATAGATAGAAATAGAGATAGATAGAAAGATATGGATAGAAATAGATATAGATATAAAGATATAGATAGAAATAGACAGATAGAGATAGATAGAAATATATAGATAGAAATAGATATAGATATAAAGATATAGATAGAAATAGAGACAGATAGATAGAGGAAAATGGAACACAAGTTTTGAACAGAGTAGAGTTAAGACTACTATGAGAAGGGAGAACGAGGAGGCTGGCTGGCTGTGTGTGTGTGTGTGTGTGTGTGTGTGTGTGTGTGTGTGTGTGTGTGTGTGTGTGTGTGTGCGCGATGAAGATGAGGGAATCGATATACTGTATTTATGTAATGTTTCTTACTTCCATTCTTCATCCTTTCATTATCCCCTGTAATTCCCACCTCCATCTATCCCTTCCTTCCTTTGTGCCTCTTCTCTCTCTCTCTCTCTCTCTCTCTCTCTCTCTCTCTCTCTCTACTGCTATCATTGACTTACTCGCATGCAAGATAAAATGAAATCTACTATTCACTTTTGCTGCCTCCACCACTTTACCATCATCACTACCATCATCACTACCACCTTCACCACTACTGACACAACCACCACTAACAATAATAATACTAGTACCAATCACTTCTTCACCACCACCACTACCACTACTACCACCATCACTACCTTCACCAAAACCACCACTACGGTACCACTCCACTACCAAAACAACCATCACTACCATTACCACTCTTTCCCACCACCACCACCACCACTACCACCACCACCACTACCAAAACAACCATCACTACCACTACCACTCTTTCCCACCTCCACTACCACTACCACCACCACCACTACCACCACCACTACCACTACCACTCTTTCCCACCACCACCACTACCACTCTTTCCCACTACCACCACCACCACCACCACCACCACCACTACCACTACCACTCTTTCCCACCACCACCACTACCACTCTTTCCCACCACTACCACTACCACTCTTTCCCACCAACACCACCACTACCACTACCACTCTTTCCCACCACTACCACTCTTTCCCACCACTACCACCACCACCACCACCACGGCCACAGATATCAGCATCACTCAGGGTTGTATTGACTGGCCGACCATCACAGCATTCCAGAGATTATCAGTGTCGCCGTATTTCACCAAAAGGAGGGAGTTTTGAGGGGGCCGAGGGGGGCTGTTAAGGGGAGAGAGAAAGAGAAGAGAGAGAGGGGTGGGGGGTGGGGGGGAGCGAGTGGGTTAGGGGAGAGAGAGAGGGGGGGAGCGAGAGATAGGGGGGAGAGAGATAGGAGACGGGACTTTGAAACGGGAACGTAGGAAGGGAAAAGGAGAAAAGACCAAAGGGAGAAAAGGCGGTAAAGAAATACAAAAGATCTTTACACAACAACAACAACAACACACTTATTGGTCATAGCGAGGATGTTTACTCATGCTACCGTAACTATAGTTGAATAAAGCGAGGGAAAGCATAGCGAAGAAGAAGAAAGGAGAAGAAGAGGTGGAAAGGAAGGGAGGAAGAGGGGGAATATGACACAAAGAGTAAAAAAAGGTGGTGAAAGGGGACAAAGATAGATGGGAATACGAAATTGGAATAAGAACGTAGAAAGGAGGAGGAGAAAAAGGAATACAGACAGGGAAAGGAGGGGAAAAGGGAAAAGAGATGAGAACGAGTAAAGGCGAGTAAAGGTGATGGAATAATAGGGTAGGGATGAAAATGGGAGGAAAAGAAATGAAAGGAAGAAAGAAAGGATTGAAGGGAGGAAGGGAGGGAGGGAGGGAGGGATTGAAGGAAGGGAGGAAGGGAGGGAGGGAGGGAGGGAGGGATTGAGGGGGAACAAGAATTCGTTTACCATTTTTTTTATTTTATTTTTCATTCGTTCATGTATTCAATCATTCATTCATTTAAGCAACAGTTTTATTTGTCTTTATTTATTATTATAGTTATTGGACTGTAAAACTAAAACGCAGGAAAAGATTGAGAGAGAAGGGGAGTACCGTTACCCAGTGTGTTGAAATAGCAAGAACATAAAAAAAAAACTATATTGAAAACATAAAAATAAAAAAACATCAACACAACAAAAAATGGTCTGCATGTGCCGATGGAAAAAAAACAACCTAAACTAAACTAAACTAAACACAGAGGAGAGTAAAACTGTTGAGAAAAAGTTAGAGAATTTAATGCAATAACCGAACGGAATAAAGAAAAGCAATATTTAAAAAAAAAAAAAAAAAAAAAGAGACTGAGAGGACAAAAAAATATTGAGGAATGTATAGCAGACTATATACGCGTCACATACCGGAATTCGTGCATGCGTCCCTGTGTGTGTGTGTGTGTGTGTGTGTCCCCTTCTTCTCCTCCCCTCCATCACATTCCTACAGCTATGCATACAATTTGTTTATATGCAGTGAATACATTTTTATGTTGACTATAATAATGCAGCAGCTTCGTCGCCTCATTTTCTAATACGGTATATATATATATATATTTTTCTTTTTCGGTACATTTAGTGCAAGTAAAAGCAGATTTCACCAAAAAATGGTCAAAAACACATCTATAATAATAATGTATTTAAACATATATATAATCGTGCCCATCCTAGCTGGAAGAAATCAGTGTATTTCCTCAAAATTAAAATAATGAACTATAATTATCAAACCCAAGTTGGCAACAATACGATGTTCCATGGAAAATGTTCTATTAATAGTGTGATCAAATATATATAAGGACTTGGCTCCTCTTGTAAAGTCATGGTCTAATGTACTGCAACACCTTCCAATGAGATGGCTTCGAAAAATGATCCGAAACTATAGCTGTTGGTGTGTGCAATTTTGGTTCATAAAATTAACTCAAATAGCTCGCTTTTATTCACCAGGTTGCAGTACATTAGACCATGACTTTACTATCATGTTAAACCGTTTTGACTTTAGTACAGTGACATGAACAATAGGGTTACCTGTACCACAACTTCTCTAGAGTCATGGTAAGTCAAACCAAAGTGGAGAAGTGATAATATAAGCCTATACCACAATGATGCATTACAAGTAGAATGAGAATAATGGCTGCCAAGTATAATGTATATATTCATTATTTAAAAAAAAAAATGTTTTCCCAGCTACAATTTTTGCCCATTTTGAAATTCCACCTCCCCGTGTTTACTTTCTCTTTTCCTCCATTCCTCTCATTTCTACAGATCCATTTCAAAACACTCACACTTTCTCTGGTTTCGGTATTTTCACTCTTTCCTTTCCCTCTAAAACTCCACCCCTTCCTGGTTTTCAGTTCTCCTCATAGCCTAGTGTCGACCTGGCTATAATTCCTATATGCTCTCAACATGCACCAACAAAATCTCTTTTCCTTTTCCTTTTCTTTTCTCCGCCTCTTCCTTTCTCTCCCCTATTCTCCAGTCCATTTCCCCGAGCCCTTCCTCTTTCTCTTGTTTCATCTCTCCGTTTACAGCCGACCAAACTCCAAACGTATTAAATAAAATGTATACATAGACACAACACCCATCCTTCCTCACTCGAACAGATATTACACACTCACCCCTCACAGATAGAAAGAAAGAACATCTATCTTTCCCTCACTCACTCATAAAGACAAACATCCATCCTTTCTTCTATCACTACACGACATCCATCAACATCATCCATATTTACCCTCACTCATACAGGAAACAATAACCCTTTCTTTACTCATCCAAACAAACAAGTATATATGTATCCCTCACTCATCCATACACATATCACCCATCTTTCCCTCATAACTCATCCATCCTTCCTTCACTCCCCCCAGTAAACGACATCCATCCTTCATTCCTACGTAGTGACATCACCCATCTTTCCCTCCTCACTCAACCATCCTTCTTTCCCTCCCTCACTCCCCCCAGTAAACAACATTCATCCTTCATTCCTACATAGTGACATCACCCATCTTTCTCTCCCTCACTCCCCCCAGTAAACAACATTCATCCTTCATTCCTACATAGTGACATCACCATCTTTCCTTCCCTTACCCTTTGGTCCCATCTTGCACCAGCTGTCTGACCTTCATTTTTTCTGACGTTCAGCAAATCCTTTCATTTCCCAGAACGAGTCTACCCTTCTGTTTCTCCTCTCTCTCACTCTCACTCTCTCTCTCTCTCTCTCTCTCTCTCTCTCTCTCTCTCTCTCTCTCTCTTCACACATATACACCATACGCCTTCCCGTTTTCATTCACTCTTACTCTTTCCTTCTTTACACACACACACACAAACACATTACCTCTTCCCTCTCACATATAAACACAATTTCCTTCCCCTGCCATAGGTTACACGTCCTTCCTCTTTCTTCTCCATAACTCTCGTATCCCTTTATCTCTCACACACACACACACACATTTTCTCTGTCTTCATCCCGCTTCTCTCCCCTTGCTCTCTCTCTCTGCCTGCCTGCCTGTCTCTCTTTAAAACTCATTGTTCAAAATTGTCTCCCCATCTCACGCCTGAAAAAGACATTATTATGTATATTATCCAACCAGCCTGATCATACTCAGTTTTAGCAGTTCAAAGCTTGAACGACAGAGTTTTTCCTACGGTGTGTAAATCGTCTGGCGTTAGTCTATGTATACTATCTGAAAAGGTTAATAAATGGTTGCTTGTGGGATTCTTATAACGCCTTCCCCCCTTTTCTTTCCTGTGTATAATATTCTATGCATCATTCTTTAGACTATCTCTCAATGCATAACTTCTCTCATCTTTCTCTACCAGCTCTTTCTTAGTCTTTATTTTCTGTGACTCATATAGCACTCTGCCTTACTTCCGAGACTTTCCCCCAGTCTTCCCTGACATAGCATCTCTATATCTTTTCTTCAAACTCTCCTTTTCTCAAACTTTATTCTTTCCTTTTCTCTCCCTTCCCTTCTAACCTCTCGGTTCCTTTTATCTCCCTCTCCTTGTACGAAACTGCATTACTCTCTCTCTCTCTCTCTCTCTCTCTCTCTCTCTCTCTTGATTTTCTTTGTTCCTTCATTTCTGTTACCTAATTTTTCATTTACGTGTATCTTTCCTCATGCTTAAAATACTTTCCTATTAATATTGAATATTCTATCCTTATTTCCATATTCTCACTCTTTCAATTCACTCTCCTCTTTCGGTATCTCTTTCTCCAATTCCTCTTATGTTCTCTCTCTCTCTCTCTCTCTCTCTCTCTCTCTCTCTCTCTCTCTCTCTCTCTCTCTCTCTCTCTCTCACCACAACCATACTATCCGTTTACTCTTATCGGCCACAGCTGCCCTTTCCCCCCTTCACATATAAGAGGAAGCGGTCATGCAGCGGCCTCAGTTCGGACTCCCGTTATCAGAGTTCCCACCTTAGACTGCTCATGGGTGTGTGTGTGTGTGTGTGTGTGTGTGTGTGTGGAGGGGTGCAGGGGGTCAGGGGGGGGGGGGCAGGGGGCTACACACCACTTGGGCGTGCGTTCCTCCTCTTCTATACACACACACACACACACACACACACAGCACGAACTATTGAAACATTATTATTATTATTATGTATTCGATGATCGTGATATTTATAATAATATACTCATACATGGTTTGTATTGGAAGGATATATATTTATTTTATTTCTAGTTTTCTCTTCACATTTCCATCCCTAACAGAAATGACCATCTTTTATATCACAGATTTGAAACAGTATTTTGACATTACATTTATTTCCGTAGCCATATTCTAGGTCTTATCGTAATTATTGTTCTTGTTCTTGTTCTTCTTTTTCATGGGGCGACAACTTCTTCAACTGACTCATTCACTCACTCACTCACTCATTCTTCTTGGGGCGACCATTTCTTAAAAGGGATTCAACTCACTCACTCACTTACTCACTCATTCATTTCACTTGAATCATTAAGAGCCGAAGCTTTTGAAGGGTTTTCCTTCATGTTCTTGTTTTTATCTACATATTCCATAGCCTAGCGATCCAGTCTTCCTTAATTCACTCTGATTGAATATATCCATCGATTCCAATTGTATCATTTTATTTTTCGTTTCTGCATCTTTCTAATTCACATTTCTCTCATCGAAGACAAATCCACCTGTAATATACCTTGTTAATCAATCCGTCTATGTGCAGTAGCTTCTTCTGGTCGTACAAATAGCTTTTATTTCTCTAAATCATTTTCCCTTATCCCTCTGCCAATTCAATTTACCCTTCTATTCTCGGATAACCTATTCTTCCAGTCCACTCTCAGGCAACATAAACTTCTAATTCTATTTCAAGACTTCCAGGTCACTTCTGTCTCTACCCAGGAGGCTATATTCAACTTCCATTTTTTATCAATCTTTGTATACTTCAGTTTAACCTCGACCAAACCACCACTCCCTCATTCCCTCCCTCTTCCCCTCCCTCCCTTTACGAGTCACCAGTGTTTTCTGCTTTCTCTCATCCCTTCCAGTCCACTTCATCCTGCTCTCTCTCTCTCTCTCTCTCTCTCTCTCTCTCTCTCTCTCTCTCTCTCTCTCTCAATCCCCTTCCCCTCTAGTTTCCAGGTTTCTAAATTGCATCCTTCCTCTCTCACTGCCTCTCTGACCCCTCACCGGACACACACACACACACACACACGCACACACACACATACACACACACACACACACACACACACACACACACACACACACACACACACACACGCACACACACACACACACACACACACACACACATGGTGAGTTGGAGAGTGGGTTGCATACAGAGTTCGTAATCCGATGGTCGTGGTAGTGGTTCCTATATCTACTCTATGGTACTGAGTGAAAATAGTTGTACTTCAGTATGGTACTTTATTTGCTGATCATAAAGTCATAAGAAATCATAAAGCACTTTTCATCTTATCTCTTTAAAATTTTGTCATTATTAGTCATGGCACTAAGAAGTATATATGCCGGCCGTTATTAAGATTTTTGTAGTAGAAATTGGTTGTAATAAATACCACAAGTACATACATGAACAGTCGTGTCCCTTACCACCAGACTCCAGTTTTATTGTTTGTGGTGACTGTACTCTCTTGGCAACTCTGAAAGGTCCTTTGCTCCAATCCCATGTGTTACGGGATGAAAAACTGATGCAAACTACACCACATGCCAAACTATTACCAAGACATCGTGTGGCATCGGGCACAACTTTTGCTTTTGTCTGTACCTTCCTTATCCATGGTGACCACATCGGAGGGGACGACGCTACAATAACAAGAAAAGTCCTTTGTTTACCTCGGCGCACACAGCAGGAAATTTGACTTCCAAGGAAGGGCTTCGTGTGTTGCATCAAGGAACGTGGACGAAGCAGATCCTCTCGTCCTCAGGTCCAGCCCTTGACCCCCTGAACGACGAGGCTTTTCCTATTGACATTATAAATCGCCGGGACGGTAGGTCATGTAATTTTTATAGACAAACTGTATTCCATTTCTAAAGGTAGATTGATTCACCAATTAATCTTTAGAAGCTATATAGGGGGGGCTTCCTTGAAAAAATATAAAAATGTATAAAAAGTTTTGTGTCAATAACAACAAAATACAATTCATGTCCGCTGGTATTTAGGCATTCACGGTTGCCTGCCTTGATATCAATCATCGCGTGACATCATAGCGTATTATATAAAAACTGAAAATCTAAATTAGAGATAATGGAACGACCTAAAGACTTTCTATATATATAATCTGCCCCTCTCCTTTTCTCTTTTCTGATAGTGCCCCTTTCCCTCGGTACTCACTGTCTGTCTTTCATTTCCTTTTTCTCTTCTTCCCTTTTCGCCTTCCTTTCACTTCACACTTTATCATTTCCATCAGCAGGCTTCTTCCCTCACTTCCCTCCAAGGCTCTTTCTTGTTCTTCTTCTTCTTCTCCACCACATCTCTGCACACTCTCCTCTCCTTCTCTCCTCTTGCCTATACCTCCTCCAACTAAACCCCTTCCCCCCTCCCTCTCCTTCCCCTCCCTCCCTCTCCTTCCTCTCATCTCCCTCCCTAATCGCTTCTTCGTTTTTCCCTGATGACCCCGTCCTTCCTATCTCCTTTCCTCGATATTTTCTCCCTCCTCATTTTCTTCCTCATCAACTTTCCTTCACCATCTCTTTATTCATTTTCTATCTTAGTGACTCTTATTCATCCTTCCTTCGTCTCCATCATCCCCCCCTCCTCCTCCTCCTCTCTCTCTCTCTCTCTCTCTCTCTCTCTCTCTCTCTCTCTCTCTCTCTCTCTCTCTCATTTCTTCCTTTCACCCTCTCCTAGTCTTTCATAGCTTTTTTTTTTTCCCCTCTCTTTCAACCATATATGTAAAAGTGACAACAGCAAGATTGGAAAGATGAGGTTTAAAAAATGCAGTGGGGATTGAAGCAAGCCTGGGCCAGGGAATTCCACCTAGATGTACGAAGGAGGGTGAACCAAAAACTCCTGTACAAATACCATTTCTGCAATACAAAATGGAATGTCACGTTATAAGCTTCCCCAACACTCCCAATGTTATGAAAAAAAAAGGTAAGTGATGAAATAATTGAGATGAGATAAACATTTGCTAAAAACTATAAGTAGAATAAAAACAACGGATGCAACTCTTTTTCTGAATGCATAAAGGAATAACTCCACTGGTGATATTTATGTTATTAATATTTCACTCTTTTTCTTTATCTTCAGTTTCTTCCTCATCTTTCCTTCTAAATAAGTGGTCATCTAAACGTCCATCTATCCGTCTATGTATGAGTAAACCTTTGAATTTAGAGACTATATATTAACGCACATGAGGGAACATTGACAGATGACGCCCACCTCTGATTTCGGAGATGGTAGAATACTAAAGTTATCACAGACTGGGGTACTAGGCCAATCATTCATACTATACGGAGAGTTCCCGACACTTTACTCATCATAGTTTCAAACACTCATGTTCATTGTCACCCCGGGGTTTACTTACCTATTCAAATAACCCAGAGGAGCCAATGAGTTATTGGTTCATGAACGAGGCCATGATTCACTTGTGTTTTTATTTAAGCCAGACCGCCTCGCTGATGATGTAATGGTTATCATGCTCTCCTAGCAAGTGTGAGATCTCAGGTTAGATTCCCGAGTCAGTGGAATTGTTTATTGTTGGACAATTTTCCCAGCCCCCTATATGTCCCAATTCACCTACCAGAAAGTAGGTATGTAACAAACCTTTTCGGGGTTTATCAACAATTATTTATTTTCTATGGGTATCTACGATATATATGCATTATAATTCCCACGTACTCACCTTCTCTCACGAGTTAGTTAGGTTTAAAAGGAAACTCTCCCTTTTCAGTGGGTTTTTATTTTATTTATAATAATTATAATCTTCTAATCTTAATTAATTGATCATCTTTTCACAGGTTATAATTCGTATATGAACTTTATAGTTAACCTGGAAAGTAACTTGGAATATCTCAAAATAAAGTAGTGACATCTTCTATCCAATAGTAAAGATGTCACTAAACATAATGACAATAGTAAGGATGTGTAGCAGAGATAATCATCTCCCACTTAATAGTGAAGATGTTGAGATGTGTATTGGTGCACCAACACATCTGCCGCACCAGTGTGTGGTGGGTAGTTAAGATGTGTGGTGGGTAGTTGAGATGTCACACCATAGTGAAGATGTTAACGTTTACCTCTACTGAATATAAAGGACGATGTGACATAATATGGGTAGTGAAGATGTCATTTTCCACTTATCTCTGCTTCACATTGACTAATATGTCACGAGTCAAATTTTGACTCGTGACAAGGTACCCGGCTGTAAGAGCGAGGATTGCAAATTTGTCGACTGAGGGAAGATGTGTTTGATGTAACAACACTGACTGACAGCCTTAATAACCAACACCATGAGTCGATAGGCATAAATAAAACCCAAAATCTTCTTTGGACTGAAAGGTATGTGTGAGTTATGTATAAAAAAATTCTGCATAATTATTTTAACTCTCATTACTACCTTCCTCTGTTGTTTTCTCCGTAATGTAGGCACAGTTTATTATTAGTTTAACAAAATTTTCTTCATTTTACTAATGTCCCTCATTCCTCTCTCCTTCATCTTATATTTTTCATCATATCACAATATCATACCTCCTTTCCTCCCTGCCCTTTCTTCCTCCTTTCTACTTTCTATCTCTCAGCCAAATATTCCTCTCTCCTTTCTTTCTCTCTCTATTACCCAAAACGCTCTCCCCTCCCTTTAATCTCCAATCTATCTCTCCCTCATAAAAAATACAATCCCTCCCTCCCTCCTTCCTTCCCATTACCAACATATCCCTCTCTCTCTCCTTCACTAAAATATCTCCCCTTCTCTCCCTCTTATCTTCCAGCAGTCAATTCTTAATCTACCCCTTTCTTCTCTTCCTTGTCGTATTCCCCATGTACACCTTTCTTCCCTTTCTCCTTTTCCTACACCATTACCTCCACCAGACCCTCTTCTTCCCTTTCCTCCTCCTCCTCCGCTTCCTCCTCCCTTACAAATAGTCCCTCCCAATCTCCCTTTTCCTCCAAATAATCCCTCACTCCCCCTCCGTTCCTGCATTCGGTATAAGTTGCCATAATTAAGATTCATAGCTTAAGTTCGTGCCAGCCAGAGCCTCAAGACGCACGGAAAAGAGATGGAGATGCAGGGGAGGGGAAGGGAGGGAGAGAACCTGGGAGGGAGGGGAGGGAGAGGAGGGAGATAACCAGGGTGGGGAAGGGAGGGAGATAACCAGGGTGGGGAGGAGGCATGGGAGGAAGAGAGGAGGGACTGTGTTGAAGGAGAATAAAGGGTAAGGAAGGGAAGAGAAGATAATGGGTATAGACGGAAGGTAGGTAGGTAGGTAGGTAGGTAGAAAATGGTGACCGGGGTGAAATGAGAGTAAGGATTGATGGTGATATGGGAGAGATGACGGATGATGAGAAGGAAAAGAGAAGAGAAGAGAGAAAGGGGACAAGAGATAAAGGTCGAAGAGGGCAAGGGGGAGAGTAAATGGAAGTAAGAGGGGTAGAATAACAGACAGTGAGAGTGAAAAGAGTGAAATGGAATGGTACAGAATACAAAGGAGTGATAGGAAAGGAAACAAGAGGAACAGAAACAAAGACAACGAAAGAAACAGGTGTAGATAAAAGAGAGGTGGGAAGAGGATTTGGAGAACGAAAAGAAAATGAGACAGGAAGGGATATGAAGGAAGAGAAACAGACAGAAGGGGGAAGGACTGAAGGAATGGAGAAAGAGAAAGAAGGGAAGGATAGAGGAAGATGGAATGAAAGGCAGGAGACGTGGAAGTATAGAAGAGGGAAGAGAAGTGGGGAAAGATGAAAGTGAGATGGCAGGAAAAGAGAAAGAAGAGGTGAAGGAAGAAACAACATGGGGAAGAGAAAGACGAAGGAGGGAGAGAAAGAGGAGAGAAGATATACGAAGACATAGGAGCAGGAGGGAGGGAGGGAGGGAGGGATGGAGGGGCGGAGGGAGAGAAGATGGAGGGAAGGAGGGAGGTAGAGAAGATGGAGGAAGACAAAGGAGGGATGGGAGGGACTGGAAGGAAACACAGGAGAGCCACAGGTTGATAAATGTCTCGGCTCGGTTTTGGTCCTAATTTCCTACTTTTAATTTACTTTTCGAGTGCCCCTCACTTCTCTCCAGTCCATTACAATCGCTTGGAGTTGGTCAGATTATAATTTAAAAGGACGACACTGCTCAAACAATGATCCATACAGAGTTTTTATTTATTTCCTGGCGATAAGGCACTTGTTTTTTTTTTCCAAGCATCTGATCTTGTTTCCTTGCATATTTTAGAGGAATTAATGTACTCTTATGTACCAAAATAGAATTACTGACTTTAAGTACATGCATTATCTGAATAGTTTTCGGTGTTTATAATTGTAAAATTATTATTTATTTGAGTCGACTCGAAACAAATGATCGGGGTTCTTGATAACGTGACTGAGGTTATACAATTTTATATGTCGCAAGAAACCTTCGCCCTTCTCAGCGTTAAATCTCAATTACTGGTGAGATTGTTTGACTAGGAGGGGTGGGGTGGGGGGTGGGGGGAAGAATACATTACACCAGCCGTGCTTTGCTTGAAGGCCGCGGTTGTTTGTGAAGTTCTTTCTTCCATTAGGTTAGGTTTCCTCCGACTCCACGTAACCTTAATGTGTCTAGCCTGTCCTAATCAAAATTTACGCAACCAACTCTAATACATGACTAAAGTTTCCCAAGTTGACCTAACCCACAATGATTTAGGATGTCCTGGAAGACAAAATAGCCTGCAATGTAGCGGAATCAAACTTAACTGTCCCAGGCAGGTTTGTGTTCTGAGTTTACGCTAGACTGAATGTTGAGGGATCTGTGAAATAGTCATAATTTTTGGTAGGTTCAATAATCCAAACAATACCAAGATACACTGATCACACTGGAGTTTTTTTCGTGGCACAGTGAAGAAGAATCTATACCTTCTAATTTGCCTACAATATCAGTCTTCCAATTATTAAAACCGAGCCTGCCGTTCCAGAATCGGATTGTACAGCCACACCAGGTCGCTGCAATCAAACTGAATAAACCAGACACATACTCCATTGACGCGCGAGACAGACCGAGGCCATCATTATAAAATCAAAGTAGATTTTTCTTGTGGCTACAGTAGGGGACTATATACTGATCCTTCAAATTATCCAGAAAACAGGTTCCCCACACATATATATTAGATGTTGGAATGTTTCATAGCAGAGTTTGGAGGAATCAATAGCCTCTACTTCACTTATATCACAGGTCCATTATGAATTAATGGTAACCTTTGAACAATTCCTACAGTGACGAAAAGAATGGGCAAACATTTATATTGTAATTTAATCACTGGTGCCAATTTTCTAAAACTTTAACCGGGTAGTAGGATAACCATATTGGCCTAAAACACACATAGAAGGAATACCCATCTTCAACCATTTCCACAGTGAGAAAAGACAGAGGGTTAGATTGGATCGGGTGATGCGATAAGGCTTGGCTCCACAGTGCTACCTTTAGAAAATGTGAGAAGGAAAGGGAAGGGAGAATGTCAAGAGAGTTTGGAAGGTATAGAAGGTGAGGGTGAGGTGGTGAGGAGCCAAGGTGAGGAAGAGAGGATTATGATGGTTGTGAGGGGGATGGTGAGGGAGATGGTGTGCTGAAAGGTGAGGGAGAACGTTCGTGAGGTAAAGGTTTAAATACTGGGTGAAAAATATACTCATAAAAACAGAGAAAAAAGACAGCGTAAAATAATAATAACGACCCTGCAATTAAAGGAAAAAAAATAGAACACACAAACATAAAATAATTTGCAAAAAATAAAGGAAGTAAAACAAAAACGACAAAAATATTATTACGTAAAACACAGACATAAAAAAAATAAATGCCCAGGAGATAATGAGTTCAAAGTGGACGTGTGTGTGTGGTTGATGTTAAAGGTCACCCTCCAACACTCACCCTCCAACACTCACTCTCCAACACTCACCCTCCAACACTCACCCTCCAACACTCACTCACCCTCCAATACTCACTCTCCAACACTCACCCTCGAACACTCACACCCGTAGTTTTAAAAAAATTGAGGGCCCTTACTGGAGCTCTATGAACACTCCAAACTACTCCAGGCAACAGATTCCCTATTCGAAACACTTGAAGCGTTTTGTGGCCTGGATTATTTGGAGGGTTCATAGAGCTCCAGTAAGGGCCCTCAAATGTTTTAAAACTACGGGTGTGATTCCTCTAAAGTCTAAATAAACTAAGGTAAGAAATGAGCAACTCTCGGGCAATTATATATACCACTAATTGTTTCTTGGCATGACCTGACATTACCTAACCTCATCTTCACCTCACCAAACCAGAATTGATAATCTAACCTCACTTGGCCTCACCTCACCTCACTTTGACGTAACACTAATAAGTAAATCGAACTGAATTGATGTGGGTCGTGGTTGGAAAGAGATATAGTCTGTGATCTAGAGCAGTTTCTGAATCTGCGACGTGAAGGGGAGGAGGGGGTGGCGGGGCAGAGGGGAAGGAAGGCCACCACAAGCGAACCCGTAGATTAGAAAAGCCAGATAACTGAGGGAAAGGCAAAAAAAAAAAAAAAGAGAGAGAGGGGAGGCAAGGAGGGGAAACGGCGAGAGAAGAAGAGGGTGAGGGAGGGAAATAAAAAAAGACAGAGAGTGGGAAAGGATGAGGGGAACAAAAGGGTGAGAGAGAGAGAGAGAGAGAGAGAGAGAACAGGAAGAGACCCAAATGAGATAAAGAAATGGGTGAGAGGCAGAAGGGAAAACAAGAGAGGAAAAGGGACACTGCGGAAGGACGAAAGGAAAGATGACAAAAATGGAGAAAGTTTTAGAGCAGAAAGAAATAGTTGATTGGGAGAGAAGAGGCAAGGGTGGGCATGATGGAGGGGAAAATGAAATGTCATGTATTAATTAAGGACTGCAAGAAAGAAACAGCCGTCAAGAAAGTAGGATGTAGCGTTGATAAGGAAAGTGGAATAGATAGAACAGAAAGGGCTACATTTTCAAGGAACCGTATAATATAAGAATAATTAACCATTGTCCCACGTTTCTTTTTAGTGTTATTTTACCACACACACTGCACTTAATTATTGCTTCAACTTTGTCCCATGTCGTGTTACCATCAGAGTGCAGTATGATAATTATATGGAAAAACTATAGGTAGGTATATTTTAAAATACATTATCTAATATTATGTCTGTATAAAAAGTTTCACAACCCAGTAAACACAGTATTTGGAGTTGATATTCAAAGTTCACTCCAAACACTTGTCATCCATTTGGACCCAGTGTTATTGTACAGTCGGCGGCAGAAGTACTGTCGCCTCACCTACTTCACCGAGACGCACTGTGTTCATGGACTCGAGAAATACGCATGTTTTCTACACCTAATAATCTCGAGTCTATGAACATTGCGTGCCTCGGTGAAGCAAGTGAGGCGACAGGACTTTTGCCGCCGACTGTACTCACTCGTGATAAAAGGTCCCAGGAATATTTCAATATACTTTCCATAGATATTTTATATCCAAAGAAGTGTTATGAGGAGGTGTAATGTTATTCGATGATATATACTGGAGCCCAAGGTAAAAGGTAAAGTAAGGTAGTTTCACATCGAAAGGGGGTGAAGCGAAAATGTGTCTGCTCTGCGCATGATGTCACAGATTATCCAGACTGTAGGTTCAGGGTGTTGGCTCAAGTCTCACACTCACGTGAACCACTAGTGTACTGAGCTCCGTTTGCTTTGATATTATCACTGACATCACAGAATCTGCGTGTGGGGGAAAGGGTGAGGGTAGCCTACCTCTCTTCCTTTTTACCTTGCTGGAGCACATCATATACCAAGACCAAAACGAATTGATAATATTAGTTGTACACACAGATCCTCAAAGGGTCTCGGACGTCACTTACTTTGATACAATCCGAGGTAGAGCATCGTTTTGATATGCTTCGTACCTTGGTGTTGGTGTAACTGTAAACTATTTGTTGGGAGTGTCCTTTAGATGGCGTTTATTCCCCATCTACTACCAAGTTTCTCGTCAAAGTCTTCAGGCTCAATAATATTCGTACCTGCTACCTTCCGCCTCGCTCCATAATACTTAGTACTTAGGGTATATTGGCTTCGCTTTGATATTCTGGTGTCCACTAAACCTCGGAAATTGGTTGAAGGATGGAGGAAGCCTTACACTGAGCAGAGGACGGAGAAACATAATATACATGTTACTGTGATACTGTACCCTCATATTTCCACGACACAATTTCATGATGGGAAGCCACAAGGGTATGTCGTGTGGCCGAGCAAAGGTTCTGAGTAATGTAGGCTGAGTGGCGCCTTCTTCACACTTTAAACACCTCGTCTCTCCCACCAGATGTACAGTTGGACACAGGAATTCGAGGAATAGCCCAAGTGAAAGATGGTCAATTTCCTTAGTGCCAAATAGGAGACAGTATTGAGGATGGTAATAAAAAGCAACTACCTGATAATAGACACTGGTTACTCAAATGGTACAAGTATATTTCACCTGGGCTGTAGCACAATTCCTGTGTCCAACTGTACATTTGACAGGTGGTGAAAATTATCATTAAGTTTCTGTGTTTAGACAGGTAATGTAACTATGCGATACGAGTCCACAAATACAATATATAAACCCGTATAATATTTCACATTTGTTCTTAATATCTAATTCATTCACACTAATGACAGCAACACTCCATTACTCTCAGGGATCGTAAGAGGGTTGTACTGAGAGGCGAACTTACAAAGTGCATTGGCGAGAATCGAACCCAAATTTGTAAGGACAGAACACCAACCAACGTTATGTTTCAATATTCATGAACAAACTTTCGGACCACTAAATATTATACGACACCTGAATCACGTATCATATATCATGTAGGTAGGGTTTTGAAGGAATCATGGGGGTTATCGACTGTCTACTTGAGAATATTTCATACCTCATACATAATTTACAGTCCTGAATGTGTGACGACTACAGACTCCTCTTCTCCTTTACTTATTCCCTCCTTGTATTCTATATTTCTTACCTCCTTCATTCACCCA
This sequence comes from Petrolisthes manimaculis, assembly GCA_034508575.1. Lineage (NCBI taxonomy): Eukaryota > Metazoa > Arthropoda > Malacostraca > Decapoda > Porcellanidae > Petrolisthes > Petrolisthes manimaculis. The sequence continues at coordinate 34,248 of JAWZYT010002205.1, read as the reverse complement.
TCTCTACATTGATTCATCTCTCTCTCTCTCTCTCTCTCTCTCTCTCTCTCTCTCTCTCTCTCTCTCTTTCCTACTCTGAGTCCCCCCCCCCCTCACTGCCTCCACCTCCCTGTCTTTCCCCTTGCCTCTCCTCTTTACCTAGCGGAGCCGACTTGTCACCTGTAATCAGCTTTGAATTTAAGTCTCCGAACAACCTCTCCACACCACGACCGCCACCACACACACACACACACACCATGTCCTGTCTGTCACACCTAACTCTCTATCAGACGACAACCTAGTTTCTTCCTTCTCCCTCTTTCATTCTACGTTTTTGGATCAGAGTTTATCACGCGAAAACCAATATAATGCATTATTTCTTTATCCTACATTGTTTGCTTGCATGGGAAAATGTTCTGTGTTCGGGGTTCCTCTAAAAAGTCTAAATACATGAGAGCAAGTTGGACGACGGAGAGAAGTCTGTAAGTGACCACAAGACGAAGGGAAGTGTGCTCGTTTAATACCCGCAAAGTCTGGCATCAAAAGAGGACCGTCTCCTCGTCAGTCCTTAACTACACACACACACACACACACACATCATCCCTCTCTCACACTTCTCTTCCTCCCGCACTCTCACTTTTTTCCTCTATTTTCATCCCTTTTCCTCATATTCTCACTCTTCCATCTCTCTCTTTTCACCATTTTCTCCTTTCCTCCTCTCGTTTTCAAAGTCCTTTTTTCATTCTTCTATAATCTGTTATATATACATAGGTAGATAAACAAGTAGAGAGAGAAATTATAGTTAATACACTTTACAGTACATGTGCAAGATTATATGTACTACGAGAGAGGTAGTATAGATTCTACCAGCACCAGTATACAATTATAGTGTATCCTAACACCTACCTGGCTTCGATCTACTGTGTCTTTTAATTAACATATGAGTCCTCTACTGCTTCCTGGCTTCGATCTACTGTGTCTTTTAATTAACATATGAGTCCTCTACTGCTTCCTGGCTTCGATCTACTGTGTCTTTTAATTAACATATGAGTCCTCTGCTGCTTCCTGGCTTCGATCTACTGTGTCTTTTAATTAACATATGAGTCCTCTACTGCTTCCTGGCTTCGATCTACTGTGTCTTTTAATTAACATATGAGTCCTCTACTGCTTCCTGGCTTCGATCTACTGTGTCTTTTAATTAACATATGAGTCCTCTGCTGCTTCCTGGCTTCGATCTACTGTGTCTTTTTCTGTCCCATGTCTATCTTACTGACTCACATGTTTTCCTGTCTCTTCTTGTCACGTGCATATGTTACTTTGTTGTCCTCCGTCACATACATACCTTGCTTATTTTGTCTTTCAATCACGGGATTTAATGGATTTTCTTGTTACGTGCTTTTCTAGGCTATGTCCTTTATAGGAAGAGGTGCATCAGACGGTTAATAATGAGACGAAGGAGAAGGAGAGATCGAGGAAGAATAAAAGGAGCACGAGATGTAAAAGAAGGGATGAAAATTAAGAGGTAAGGGGAGGAAGAGATAATAAATAACTGCTGAGAGACAGAGTAAAGAGGAAAAGATAATCGAACGGAAGAATAATTTATCTTGTCACCTGTGACCTACCTCTTCCATTTGTATAATATAAAAGGGGAATGGGGGTAAAGGTAGGGGTAGCATCAAGGAGAGAGGGAGCGACAAAGGGAGGAATACTAGGAAGAGAAAGTAAAGCAAGAAGGGAAATGGAAATTATATATACTCCAATTCTTGCAAAATCATACCACCACCCCCTTCATTAAATGTCTTAGCCTTTTCTGTAATGAAATAAAAGATTTAAACAAGTTGGTATTTGTGTAACTTATACACACTGCTATCAACGTCTAACTGGACCCAATGGAAAAATTCCCTGGATAAACACGTACCGTTACTTACGATTAATGGAGATCATCTATTATGGGACAGTTGGGGGACTACGGTACAGCTCCTTCTAAATTATGCAAGGAGACCGACTATCCTAGTGCCTCGGTATAAGAGTATAGGAGGATCTGGAATATCTTAAAGGAATCATCAGTAACTCTCCAACTGACTGACCCTAGAGAAATGACCTCCTTAAGGGACCCTGTGTTGTAGTCAGTAAATTGGAGATAAATGAGTCCTTCAAATATTGCCACGAAACACCAATTATATGGAAGGAGCTTGTTTCATGGCATAGTCAGGAGGAATCAGAAGCCTCCAATTTTCATACACGAACACAGGGTCCTTAAATGGTACAGAACGGCATCATAAAACAGAAGGCTTTCTCCCAACCCTCGCCTTTCTCTGGAAACCATATGTACAGGAAATTTATATAGTTATATGTTTCGGCTAAAGGAAACCAACCCCAAAAGGCTCTCGGTTCTAAAGAGGAGGTTGAGGAGGAGGAATAAGAGTAGGAAATGTTGAAGGAAGTAAAGGAATGAAAGAAAATAAGGGAAATTCATTTATAACATTTTTTTTTTTTTTTCAACCCTCAATGGAAATATTTTATAATTAGCTTCCTGTGCATTATATACCGATGTACCATATGTAAATAGGAGTAACTGAAACTACTTACATTTTTACCGAAAGAAAGATAAGTAGAAAATACGAAGAAAGTTAAGGAGAGGAAAGAGGGGATGGGAGGGAGAAGAGGAAGGAAAAGAGAAGGCATGGTATAAGAGGAAGAATGTGGAGTGGCATGAGAATAACGAGTAAGAAGAGAAGTGTGGAGTGGGAGGAGAAGGAGGAAAGGGAGTAGGAGGAGAGGGAGTAGGAGGAGAGGGAGTAGGAGGAGAGGGAGTAGGAGGAGAGGGAGGAGGAGGAGAGGGAGGAGGAGGAGAGGGAGTAGGAGGAGAGGGAGTAGGAGGAGAGGGAGAAGGAGGAGAGGGAGTAGGAGGAGAGGGAGTAGGAGGAGAGGGAGAAGGAGGAGAGGGAGAAGGAGGAGAAGGAGAAGGAGGAAAGGCAAAAGGAGGAAAGGGAGAAGGAGGAGAGGGAGAAGGAGGAGAGGGAGTAGGAGGAGAGGGAGTAGGATGAGAGGGAGAAGGATGAGAGGGAGTAGGAGGAAAGGCAGAAGGAGGAAAGGGAGAAGGAGGAAAGGGAGAAGGAGGAGAGGGAGTAGGAGGAGAGGGAGTAGGAGGAGAGGGAGTAGGAGGAGAGGGAGAAGGAGGAGAAGGAGAAGGAGGAAAGGGAGAAGGAGGAGAGGGAGAAGGAAAGAGGGCATGTGGGGTGATGAAGCTGTTTTTCTCAGACGTGTGTTTTGGACCTGGAGCTCTCTAAAGCCGTGTGATAATGGGAACCAAGGCGTGACAAATGAGCCACCGTGGAGGGGAAGGATAAACGTCAACCTAGATTCTCATAATGTGGATAAAGACATGGACACTCAAACATTACAAAACTGAGAAAAAATAAGAGTATATTATTATTATTATTATTGCAGCATCATTCACAGGTTAGATGTTCGATGACCACTCTCCAACTATATATATATATATATATATATATATATATATATATATATATATATATATATATATATATATATATATATATATATATATATTCGTCAAATATGTACACAGGTATGTAATTTCCTGTAACTTAAACTAACTGATATCTATTCACATTACGCACGGTACTAACCCGCTACTGACAGACAAGATGAACATTTATGATAATTATGTAATGCACCAAAGCAATTCTAACATTTTGCTCATGCCGGGTATTCCTGCAACACATAATTCATCTGGCGACAGTCCAGGTATGTTCAGTTAAGTGGGTAATCGGTCGTGGAAGAAATCGTGGACCACTGATTCATCGTAGCTACGGCAGAAACCCGATACCTTACTGCTTTACAGCTTTACTTGTCTGTTTCCTACCACAGTCTGAACTCTGGAGGAATCGGTGGTCCTTCAAGTAGTTCTGAGCCGTCGTCTATGGTAATACAAAGGTAATACAAAGGGAATACAAAGGGAATACAAAGGGAATACCAAGGACATTCAAACAGCAACAGACCTACTTGTCCTTTCGAGGCTACATGCTTGGTTTTCTCTTCTAACTACTGTACCTACAAGGGTCACTGAGGGAAAGTATAGCAGTAAAAATAACAGACAGACTTTATAACAGAATAGACTACCAAAGTACAGATGAAGTGGTACCGGTATAGCACAGTTTGGAGGAATCAGTAGCACTCTAAATCCACCACAACAGATCACCCGTCAACTAATATAATATCATCCTAATACAATAATAATAATAATAATAATAATAATAATAATAATAATAATAATAATATAATAATAATAATAATAATAATATAATAATATAATATAATATCATCCTTGTGACGTCAGTACTCCTTTCCAATATAATAATAATATAATAATAATAATAATAATAATAATATAATATAATATAATATCATCCTAATATAATATAATAATAATAATGATAATAATAATAATAATAATAATAATAATAATAATAATAATATAATAATAATATAATAATAATAATAATAATAATAATAATAATAATAATAATAATATAATATAATATCATACTAATATAATATCATCCTTGTGACGTCAGTACTCCTTTCCAATATATAAGGTAATAATAAGCTTGCAGTTGATTTTATGATAATGTGCAAAAAATGAAAGCAGCATTGGTTGGCTGGTGAGAGGAGTAGGTAAGGTATATTATTATTGTTGGTGAACTGGAGACAAATGATTTCTCCAAACAGTGCCACAAGACACCATATCTGTACTGAGGCACCCTGTTTGATGGTATAGTCTGGAGGAATCAGTTGCTCCAATTCCTCGATAACATCTTGGCCCCTTTAAACCCCCAACTTGATTACTTGGCCGAGGGGAGGGCCTTTTTTTTTCCTGCCCTGTCCTGATGACTATTCTCTCCTGGGTCTCTCTCTCTCTCTCTCTCTCTCTCTCTCTCTCTCTCTCTCTCTCTCTCTCTCTCTCTCTCTCTCTCACTAGTCCCTGCGTTGATATGGGCAGCACTTTTAGGGTTTTAGCTCCCCTTCGGTCCCAGTTACTCATGTCTTCAACTGTTTCTCCTTTTTTCTATTTCCTTTGTACATAATGTCTCACCTTTCTATTATCTTATCTTTCGTTCTACAGGGTCTTCTAGGACAAGGGTAGGCTACTTTCATCCTCAGCCAATTAAACAAAATCTCTCTCTCTCTCTCTCTCTCTCTCTCTCTCTCTCTCTCTCTCTCTCTCTCTCTCTCTCTCTCTCTCTCTCTCTCTCTCTCTCTCTCTCTCTCTCCATAAGCTAGAGGCCAAGGTACAAGTGGAAGGAAGATGTAAAGGTTAGAGAAAAGTAGCCACAGCCGAGGGTTAAATTTAGGAAGCTACAGATGAGGAGAGTCAAGCCACATTTAAGAGGAGACAGACACAGTGAAGACGACAGAGAGACACGGGTTACACTTAAGGAAGCAGCCACAGGTGAGGGACGAGAGCCACAGGTAAAGGACGAGAGCCACAGGTGAGGGACGAGAGCCACAGGTAAAGGACGAGAGCCACAGGTGAAGGACGAGAGCCACAGGTGAAGGACGAGAGCCACAGGTGAAGGACGAGAGCCACAGGTGAGGGACGAGAGCCACAGGTAAAGGACGAGAGCCACAGGTGAGGGACGAGAGCCACAGGTGAGGGACGAGAGCCACAGGTAAAGGACGAGAGCCACAGGTGAAGGACGAGAGCCACAGGTGAGGGACGAGAGCCACAGGTGAGGGACGAGAGCCACAGGTGAAGGACGAGAGCCACAGGTAAAGGACGAGAGCCACAGGTAAAGGACGAGAGCCACAGGTGAGGGACGAGAGCCACAGGTGAGGGACGAGAGCCACAGGTGAAGGTGAGGCAGCAACAAGTGAGGGGACAATGAGGGAAAGTGCCACAGGTGATGAAAAGAGCCATAAATGAGGGGAAAAAGTCACAGGTGAGGGGGAAAGATCTGAGGTGAGGGAAAGAGAACCACAGGTGAGTGAGAAAAAGCCAAAGGTGAGGGGAGTCACAAATAACAATAGGATGCCCCGGGTGAAAGCTTGGAAACATGGAAAAATTTTATGCTTCTATATTTTTCCTTTTTTTTTAATGTTATATTAACCTTAGACATCGGGGATTTCTTGTGACCTTTTAAATCATCTGGCATTAGTCTAAAATACTCTATCTACAATTCGAGCCACTGTTTATAGGTTAATCTAAATAGTTCTCACCTTGTAACGTCAGGACCTAATATAAATAGATTGGAGTTTGTCACAAAAAAATATAGAAATCGTAGTAAAGTGGTTTATAAATCAACTCCTGTACTCTGAAACATATAAAATACACTCCAAAGCAGACAGCCAGACAGCTACAATATTTGTGCACAGGTGGAAGGTCAGAAATATAAAGTGAAAGTCAGACAGTGCAAGACAACGACAGAAAAACAGATAAATAAAAAAAGACAGACAGGAAGATAAGAGAAACGATAGAGACAGCCATAAAACACACACACACACACACACACACACATAAAGGAACATACAGGGAGATAGAGAAACGATAGAGATAACCGTAAAACACACACACACACACACACACACACACACAAAGGCACATACAGGGAGATAGAGAAACGACAGAGACAGCCATAACAAACAAACAAACACACACACACACACATACATAATATATTGCCAGGATGTATGTATGTATGTACGCAAAAGGTGAGTGAGGAAGGGAAGGAAAGGGCCCACCAGCACCTGTCACCACCACCACCACCTCCACCAACCTGGGAGTCTCAACAAGGGGGTCAAGTCAGCTCGGTAATTAGCTTTGCATTTTTTAAGGACTTCTGATCCCTCATCTCTCCTCTCTCTTCTCTCTCCTCTCTCGGGTCTGGTCTTCCATTAACACCTTACCACTTGTTTCGGGTTTTTGAAGACAAGAGCAAAGCTGTTCGTGCTTTGTCCTGGGTCACTTCATCTCTTTCTTCCCTGGGCCCCTTCATCTCGTTCTTCCCTGGGCCCCTTCATCTCTTTCTTCCCTGTCAACACACACTGCAGGGATGATGATGGTTTAATAGGCACTTCCAATGTCACATCATTTTAATTTGGTTTCGATGACCCTTACATCATACAGTTTCAGAATATACTGTCGACGTTTCCATCATACTGTTTCAGAATATACTGTCGACGTTTCCATCATACAGTTTCAGAATATACTGTACACGTTTCCATCAACCAGTTTCAGAATATACTGTACACGTTTCCATCATACAGTTTCAGAATATTATACTGTCAACGTTCCACCTAAATGGTAGCCACGAAAAAGTAATAATAATAAAGGCTAGCAATATAACGTAACGTGTCTTTTAGTAACGAGAGGGATAGTATATTTTTAGTACATTAAGAGTGCATTGATTCCTCCAAAATATGTTGGGAAACAGAACTAGATTAACAATAACAGTAACAGGATCCTAGTACAGAAAAATGTCGGTAGGTACCATATAAAATTTATGGAGAGGGATCGTAAGATAATTTAGTAAAGACTTAACACGTATCCTTCAATCACTGCCAATCACACTGTAATGGCTCTTCTTTACATTTTACTCTTTGAATAAACGTCAAGCCATTTTATGTATCCTACAAGGACAGACAACAAGGCAGGAAGGTAGGCAATTCAACTTTAATTCCCGATAATATAAAAGGATAACGATGCCTTTTTATTTATAGCATATGCTTCACGAACATCAATAAATCAGTAATAAAATCAATTTGGCAAAGTAACAACAATAATAATGATAATAATAATAATAATAATAATAACAATAATAAAAATAATAACAATAATAATAATAATAATAATAATAATAATAACAACACTACTACTACTACTAAAAATAATAATAATAATAATTAAAATACCAGGTATTATTAATAATAATACAAAAATTGTGTTCTTCAAATCACGAAACAAAAACACAACCATAATATAAGTAGGTAGTAAAAAAAAAAAAAAAACCGACATTGAAAAGGTCATACATATATAAGAGTTAAACATTTAATCCCGACACATATCAGCTCTGACAACCCTTGAATATTCAGTAACAGTTTAAAACAACTCGTTTCCCCTCCAGCCAGGTGTTTTCATCTCTCATTAACCTTTCATGACCTAATGCTCGACACACACAACAGGCCTGGAATATTTTAAAAGGGTAAGGGAGGGGGGGGGCGGGTTTCTTCCTCTTCTCTTCTTTTCTTAGTAGTAATATTATTATTTTTATTATCATTATTATTATTATTATTATTATTATTATTACCACTATACCTCTTCTTTTCTTTTCTTCTTCTTCTTCTTCTTCTTCTTCTTATTATTATTATCATTATTCCTCTTCTCTTCTTTTCTTAGTATAATAATTATTTCTATTACTATTATTATTGTTATTATTATTATTATTATTATCATATTTACTAGTATCATGATCGTTAACATTATAATTATGCCTATAATGGCGTTGGGAGGGACATACACACGAGAGAGTTTATCTGGAGGCTTCAAGAGGAGATAGGGTCATAGTGTGGAGATCTTATTGGTGTGCTGGTGTGGTGTGGTGTGATGTGGTGTGGTGTGGTGTGGTGTGGTGTGGTGTGGTGTGGTGTACAGCGTTTGCTCAATTATTATTTCACTTGATTTTTTTTAACGTAGAATAGTGTACGCGCTCAATCATCAAATTTCTCGTGTGTTTTTCAGTAAATTCAATGCCGTACTTGTCAACTGCACTGAAAAATTACACAACTACCGTAGGTGGTTTATATGCTGCTTGTAAACACTGAAATGAATGCGAAAATACTGTATCTACGGACATGGTATGTATATACGGATATTAAAAGTGAATTGGCACATTTTCGAAAGGATATTAAACAAACAAACAAACACACACTCACTCATACCAAAATGTTAAAGGTTACAGTGATATAGTGACGGTGGTGACAATGATGGACGTTATTCCGATGTGATGGTGATAAAGATGGCAAAGATGGTGGTGAATTCAGTGATAATGGTGGAGATAATGATGGTACGTGAAAGGTGCATGGAGAATTTCAGTGTGGGTGGGAAATCCTGTTCTATCAGCTGTTGTGTTTCTCCTCAAATAATACTACACAAACATAACTGGCACACTGGTCATCGATCTAGATACAAGGTAATTTGACAAGAGCCGGGAGAAGCGAGGGGAAAATATGAACACTGAAAAATAGACAATGGAAAAATGTTGCAAAATTAAATCGACAAGGAACCGAAAAGCAGACAGACGTGTTGTTGTTGTCGTCTCCCTCCTCCACAACAACAACAACAACAAGGTGCTCTGAGCCCGCCAACTGAATACAACACACCACAGCCCCACTCTTCTTCACAGACCACACCACTTGTTGCTATTCTATGTTACTTGGATCTGCGATACGACTAAATAGTTTCTTGGTGCTGAACACGACAGCGGCTTTGGATCGAGGAACATTTTTCACATTTTCATTTACAGTCCTCGAATTTTTTTTTTTTTTTTTTTTTGCCCAATTCGTGGAAATTATTTTTGTGGTGTGCTAGATGATGACACGAAAACAGGGAACCAAATTCGCTAAGAAAAAACACAGACTATAATCACAGTGTACAACCATTGATTCTTTCCTACCGGTTCGAGTGATAATTTTTTTTTTAGCTTCAATTCCAGGTTTGAAAGAGAGGAGGAAGTGCATGTGTGTGAAGGGAGAGACAGCGGACAGCAAACGAGGGTGAGTGAGTCAGGAAACCGCTGGGACAAAGTGGGGAAGTGGAGGATATGGAACGATGGAAAGGGGAGAGAGGGAGAAGGCGGACACAGTGTGGCAGTACAGGGCAGGAATTAGGAAGGGGAAATACTGGATGCCTGTGGAAGGAAAGATGCTGAAGGGAGGAGGGGAGGAGGGGAGAAAAAGAGTGAAGTGGGCAAGAGACAGAAGTACAGGGTAAGTAAGGAACACTGGAAGGTGAAGAAGACTGTAAAGGTGAAGGAACAGAAGCGAGGGGGAAATAAATGGGATGGGAGGGAGGGAGTGGGACCAGGTGGCGAGAGTATGGGAAAAAATAATAGGAGAGAGGGAAGTAGAAGTGGAGAAGGGGAGGGGAAGGGAGGGAAAGGGAGAGGGGGGGTTGGGCGTGGGGGGTCGAATGGGGTGGGTGGGGTGGACGTGGGTGAGGAGGGGGAGGGGGAGGGGGAGGGGGAGGCGTGGGTGAGACAGTCTCCGTTGATAACATGTGATTCATTTTCAGGGACCAACGCGTAAATCTCACCAAATCGCCTCAGTATTAAGGAAGTGGGAGTGGAGGGTGGTAAAGGGGGGGGGGGGTGGAGAGTGGTAAAGGGGGGGAGGGGGGACGGGAGGACGGGAATGGGCATGAAATGGAGGCGGAGGGTGGTATTAGGGTATAAAATTGGTTCGGTGTGTGTGAAATGGGAATGAATGGGAGTAGGAGAAGGAATGGGGTGTTATGATTGAGAGTGGGAGAGGGTGAAATGGGGATGAATGGTAGAGTGGGAGAAGGAATGGGGTGTTATGATTGAGGGTGGGAGAAAGAGTGGGTGAGGGAGTGTGGTATGAAATGGGGATGAATGGGAGTAGGAGAAAGAATGGGTGTTATGATTAAGAGTGGGAGAAAGAGTGGGTGAGGGAGAGAGTGGTACGTAGCCTAGTGGGAGCGGAAGGTGAAGGGAGGGAAGTATGAATTGAGGATGGAGAGCGGGAGAAGAGATTAAAAAAACGGAGATAGAACTACCGTGCTAGGTCTGATGTACACCATAACACGACAGATATATATATATATATATATATATATATATATATATATATATATATATATATATATATATATATATATATATATATATATATATAGAGAGAGAGAGAGAGAGAGAGAGAGAGAGAGAGAGAGAGAGAGAGAGAGAGAGAGAGAGAGAGAGAGAGAGAGAGAGAGAGAGAGAGAGAGAGAGAGAGAGAGAGAGAGAGAGAGAGAGTTATCAACGAACAAGGAAATCAAAAGAAAGGAGAATATAGAAGGTTCGAAGGGGCGCCAAAAAATCCTTATAGTACTGCTGGCCACATCAGAGAAGTTATGACAAGGGATGCAGGCCGGTGGTGGGGATACGGGGTGGTAAATTGAGGTAAACTGTGTGTGTGTGTGTGTGTGTGTGCGTGTGTGTGTGTGTGTGTGTGTGTGTGTGTGTGTGTGTGTGTGTGTGTGTGTGTGTGTGTGTGTGGAGGATGGTATATGGATGTGAAAGAAGGTGGTGTGTGTGTGTGTGTGTGTGCGATGTCAGGAAGGATGGGGCGGAGGGAGGTATATAGGATGAAACGTCGAGTGTGGTAGGATGGGACAAAGGATGACGAAGGTAGATTTGGGAGGAGGGTGAAGCTGAGGAAGAGAAGGGGGCGGAGCTGAGTCTGGTGGTATAAAATGTGATGTGATGGGACGGAAGCTAACACAATGGAGAGAGAGAGAGAGAGAGAGAGAGAGAGAGAGAGAGAGAGAGAGAGGGAGAGAGAGAGAGAGAGAGAGAGAGGAAAGGAAGGTGGTGTATGTGTGTGTGTGTGTGTTACGAGCGAGTGCTGCAAGACAAACCCCCTGCTGTAGAAAATTAATATATTTCCTTAACGTCACTCGATTCTCCTGGTCACATAAACACACCCTGCAGTTCGTTAAGGGCCCTGTGATCGTGTATAAAAAATGGAGGCTTCTGATTCCACCTAACCATGCCACGAAACAAGATCCTTCTATATAGGTGGTGTTTTGTGGCATTATTTGAAGGACTCATTTGCCTCCAATTTTCTGACTACATCACAGGGTCCCTTAAGGTGTTAAAGGTGAGAAGTGGGGTACTAAAAATTCATTATCTTAAAAATGTTAAAAACTAATGTAGCTTGTCATGAAAACCCAAGTAGCTGTAACATATTTTCCATGTGAAACTTCACATAATTTTATTTAGCACGATAAAAGTCATAGATTCATCACAACGTAAAACATCTGACTTAAAAAAGGAGATTTAAAAGAAGACAAAACAGTAAAATGAAAAACTTTAATTCCTGTTTATTTAGTCTTACACTGTAAAAAAAAAAAAAAAAAAAAAAAAAAAAAAAAAAAAAAAAAAAAAAAAAAAAAAAAAACGTAATACGAGGCTCTAGACAAAGCTGACATTTTCCATCATACACAGACTAGCCAAGTTGAGAGCATCAGTTTTAATTCCCACACTGCTACCTTCCCTCCGACTTGCCACTCACAGCCTTTCTTATAACAACAGATTACCAAGAACATGTACAAGCTCAATGCAATGTATTGGGTTTAAAGGGGAAGTATAATTATAGTGTGTTGGTAAATCTGGAGCAGACTGATTCCTCCAAACTACAGTGCCTATTATTACAAGCAACGAGACACCATTATTTATTTATGTATTTATGGGTTCATCTGGTCTGGTTTCCTGATATACTTTAGAGGAATCAAGGCACTTTTAATATACTATACCAAAAAGTGTACTACTCCCTTAAATAAATAAAACTTTATCAACAACAACAACAACAACAACAACAACAATAGTTCAGATGGCCTCTATTCACCATCCACTTTAATGTGTGTATGTATGTATGTATGTATCCAACGGGAGGTTAAATGATTCAGCAGGCCAAATGTGTGCCGGGTGTGATAAAACGGACTCATTTTTTTTTTTTTTATATATATAAACAGTACAGCCTGAAAAAAATCTCCATCAATCCCTTTATACAGTATTGGTTAGACCACTTCCAACTCTTCGACTATGCGTCCATACATTACAGTCTATATACATTCTCCCCAAATATTCTGTTGTCGGGGGGGGGGGGGATGGAGGAAGGGGGAGAGGGGGGATATTTTTAACTCTGGTACTTAGCTCAATGCCTGCAAAAATGACGGAAACAGTAAAATGAATAATAGTGTAGAGTTGTGACTCGTTTTCTATCCCGAGTTGCCGAGTATAACCAATTTTGTTTTTGTTAGTCTTCGTTCAGAGCTTCTTTTTTTTTTTTAATCCTTGGCGGCTTATGATGGTATCTATCTTCTGCGCTGCCTTTGGTGTTTTCTTTCCTATCTATCAGTCAATCAATCTCCTTAGCATAGACAAAATTGGTTTAGCAGGGAACTGTGAACATTCCATCCGTCTGTTTTAGAGGGCATTTGTCTATCGAGTTTATGTTCCTTTTCTACTGATTATATTCTGAAAATCTGTAGCTTATAAACAAAGATTCTCTCTCTCTCTCTCTCTCTCTCTCTCTCTCTCTCTCTCTCTCTCTCTCTCTCTCTCTCTCTCTCTCTCTCTCTCTCTCTCTCTCACACACACACACACACACACAGCTGATCCTTCGTTAATCCAAATATCCACCAATCACAGTACCAAAGCCTCACCATCTATCCTGTCACTCACTGCTTTAGTACGTAGCTTATCACAGCCACCTGTTACATGACATTATAACCTCCATAACACATCATCATCATCATCAATACCAACACTCATTAAAAACATCATTAAAATCTTCATCAGTAAAATAATCCTCATCCACCACCACCACCCACCACCTCCTCAACGCCCGTCACCGCATACATTCATTACTGTCATCATCTTCATCACCAATTCAACACCAACATCAATATCCATGACCACCAGACAACCAACACTTCTTTCCTGCTCACACGTGCTTCTCCACCACCACCACCACCATCCCCACCATCACCATCCCCACCACCACCATCATTATCATCAACATAATTAGTTCTCCCTAGCCACGCACGACAGTAACGAAACCATCACATCACACCATAACAACACGACACTCACACCACCATCACAATCATCATCTCTCTCCAACGCATCACTATCGCATAACACCTCATCACACGTCTCCCGCTCATCACTACTACATCATCACACACAACATCCACCCCTCCAACAACCACCATTTTTCCCTACTACCACTACTATCACCACCACCACCACCACCACAACCACCACAACAACAACAACAACAATAACCACAACAACTACCACTTATCCTTCCCCTCCCATACCACCCCTCTCCCACAATCACCACCACCACCACCACCACCACCACCACCACCACCACGACGACCAACACCACAACCACCATCACCAACACCACCACCACCACCACCACGACGACCACCACCACCACCATTAACACATCACAGTATAGATACGGCACTTCCCCCTTCCCCCTACCACACAATATCCAATTACCCTCGTATATTGTTATCGGCGCCGGGGCTCGATAGCTTCAATTATAAAATATGACACGGTATAAATTATTCATGGGTGTAGCGAGAACGGACCGCCATCAGTATTCATGACGATACGGGAAGCGCTTGGACGCAATTAGCAGCCACCTCGACCCACCTGGACACTCACTCCGGCCACCTGTCTGCCTCCAGTGGTCGCGGTAATTATAAAGGTTGTATTCGTGATAATTAATTAAGTATAGGGTAGTGGGAATAACAACAATAACAACAGTAGCAGTAATGATGATAACAATAATAGTAATAATATTAACAATAGCAACAATAAAAATAATAAAAATAATAGCAATAATAATAACAATGATACCGGTAACAATAATTTAAATAATAATCAGATGCAATAATTTGACAACGTAATTACATAATGATTTTAATTATAAATCCATCTAATTAGAGAGTTGACAGTAACGACGCGTGGGGTTGGCCATGACTGACCAATCCTGACCCATGGTAAATCACACCTGCCTCACCCAATCATCACACACCTGTACACGGACACATTGGAAGGACAATATACTATGGGGAACACGATATACAACTATACTATACTATATACATGTAAACATATTATATACATACTATACACATGTAAACATATCATACACATGTAAACATATTATACACATGTAAACATATATACATGTAAACATATTATATACATACTATACACATGTAAACATATTATACACATGAAAACATATTATACACATGTAAACATATTATACATATGTAAACATACTATACACATGTAAACATATTATACACATGTAAACATACTATACACATGCTATACACATACCGTACTATATACATATAAACATACTATACACATATAAATATACTATAAACATACTATACATAATATAATGTAATCAAGATAAAGGACAACCCTCGGTATGAATAAAGTTATCAGTGTTCAGAAAAGTTATTATTCCCAGCGAGTAATCACAACAAATGATCTAAATACCACAATAATAATTAAATGAATTTACTAATGAGCGGCCATTCGTACTGATTGATGTCCAACTCATTCTCGCAGCTCAACTTTTTTTCTCTATGATGATGGGTGATGACTTAGGCTACACGAGTTTCTCTAAGAGACATCAGACGATTTAGGTTGTGGAGGGAGACATTTTAGAGTTTAGTGGGTCACGGGATGGGATAATGTTTCAGTGTGCCCATACACACACAAGCTTACGCGATATAAAATGTACTCGAATGTATGCCTCGCTTCACAAAAATAAATAATATAAATATTTTTAGTGTAATTATAATATAAAAGCTACATTACAGAAGCACCCAAGTGACCGAAAGATTATTCTCTGGTATGATCTGCTGCTACATAATTGTTGCTTTCATACACTGCTTCAAAAATAAACATATAAATAAACAAATACAAACACAGCATATGCCTTACTACAGCATCGGTATCTGTGAACATCCTTCTTTCTTAGCTTTGTTCAATATTGCCCCTTCCTGACAGTTTGCTCCTCCCCTTCCTCACCCCTTGCAATCTGTCCATGTCATTGGCATTTCTCCCTTACTCATTCTGTATGGTTGTCAACTTTTGTTCGCTCTCCCCTTTTCTCTTCAGTCCCCTTCCCTTATAATATTCTTCAATCCCTTTCTCTCCCTTTTTCTCTTACACCATTCCCTTATAATACTCTTCAATCCCTTTCACTCCCCTTTTCTCTTCCCCCATTCCCTATAATAGTCTTCAATCCCTTTCTCTCCCCTTTCCTCTTCAGTCCCCTTCCCTTATAATACTCTTCAATCCCTTTCTCTCCCCTTTTCTCTTCCCCCATTCCCTATATTATTCTTCAATCCCTTTCTTTCCCCTTTCCTCTTCAGTCCCCTTCCCTTATAATATTCTTCAATCCCTTTCTCTCCCCTTTTCTCTTCCACCATTCCCTTATAATACTCTTCAATCCCTTTCTCTCCCCTTTTCTCTTCCACCATTCCCTACAATACTCTCACACCTTCATTGTTGTTGTTGTTGTTGTTTTTATTATTGTTATTGTTATAATTAAACATGGAGCATCAGGTAGACCCGGAAGAGTGCAGTATTGAATGTTGCTTTATAAGTTATATATCCCTACAGTACACACCTGATCCATCAATGAAAGATTATGAAAATAGACTATTGGGGATTATAAAAAAAAAAAAAGAAAACCAGAGAACCTAAATTATTCACACAATTGACAAAATTATTGAGAGCATATTATACATTAAACCTTGAAATCAGTAATATATATATCGTAATAATAAAATATAAATAACAAACTAATCTTTATCTATATATAACTAATCTTAAAATAAATCAATAAACGATTTGATAACAATAATCTTGCTCACCCTAATACTACAAACTTGTGAGTACTCATTTCTGCACATGCATCACAATCCAACCAAAGCATTATTAGACGTGTTCGCCTCTATGTTCAATGTATCGCAGCATCCAGAAATACGAGAAAGATCCTAATTCAACGCTTCATAGAAACACGACGCGACTGGGGCGAAGGATTATTGTTGCGTTCATTGTTACATCATCACAACAGTAGTAGTACAGCGACTTCTGAACATTTTTTGGAACAGACCGATAATATAGTCACTGAACAACAAAAGATTCAAGAACATATCCTTGAAGAAATCCTGAATGTAGTTTATGTCAAGTCTTTGAAGCTGCCAGTAACGCCAACGCCAACCAAGAGTCCGTCCACTCCAGCCAAAACTGAAACTCTGATCCACAATACATGTCGTCGTGATTAAGGGGATATTATTCTCTTTTTTGGTGAACTGGAGCGCCTAAAATTCCTCCAAAGTATATGTCAGGAAACAGAACCCGATTAACAAATATAATGGTGGCCAGTTGCTTGAAATAGTTTGGAGGAATCAGTTGCTTCAGATTTAACCAACAAGAGACTCTCATCTTAATTCGATCCAAAGCAGCCAACCAACAGATCAAACTGTGTGTGTGTGTGTGTGTGTGTGTGTGTGTAATAATAATAATAACATACAGTATACCAAATGCTCTTTTTTTTTTTACTCCCTCTCTTCATTCTTCCCTCTTATCTTACATTGATCAATATTTTTTCTGATTCACTCTCTCCATTTTTCCCTCTTATCTTACATGTATCACTCTTTTTCTGATTCCCTCCCATCTTACAATTATCACTCTTATTCTAACACCTTCTCTTCATTCTTCCCTCTTCATCTTACATTTATCACTCTTTCTCTAACTCCATCCTTCCATTCTTCCCTCTTCATCATACACTTATCACTCTTTCTCTAACTCCATCCTTCCATTCTTCCCTCTTCATCTTACATTTATCCCTCTTTCTCTCCCTCCATCCTTCCATTCTTCCCTCTTCATCTTACATGTATCACTCTTTCTCTCTCTCCATCCTTCCATTCTTCCCTCTTCATCTTACATTTATCACTCTTTCTTTCACTCCATCCATCCATTCTTCCCTCTTCATCTTACATGCATCACTCTTTCTCTAACTCCATCCATCCATTCTTCCCTCTTCATCTTACATTTATCACTCTTTCTCTAACTCCATCCTTCCATTCTTCCCTCTTCATCTTACATATATCACTCTTTCTTTCCCTCCCTACCATTCTTCCCTCTTCATCTTACATTTATCACTCTTTCTTTCCCTCCCTACCATATTCCCTCTTCATCTTACATTTATCACTCTTTCTCTCCCTCCATCCTTCCATTCTTCCCTCTTCATCTTACATGTATCACTCTTTCTCTAACTCCATCCTTCCATTCTTCCCTCTTCATCTTACATTTATCACTCTTTCTCTCACTCCATCCATCCATTCTTCCCTCTTCATCTTACATTTATCACTCTTTCTCTCACTGTTCATTCTTCCCTCTTCATCTTACATTTATCACTCTTTCTCTAACTCCATCCTTCCATTCTTCCCTCTTCATCTTACATGTATCACTCTTTCTCTAACTCCATCCTTCCATTCTTCCCTCTTCATCTTACATGTATCACTCTTTCTCTCCCTCCCTACCATATCCCTCTTCATCTTACATTTATCACTCTTTCTCTCACTCCATCCATCCATTCTTCCCTCTTCATCTTACATTTATCACTCTTTCTCTAACTCCATCTTTCCATTCTTCCCTCTTTATCATACATGTATCACTCTTTCTCTCCCTCCCTACCATATTCCCTCTTCATCTTACATGTATCACTCTTTCTCTAACTCCATCCATCCATTCTTCCCTCTTCATCTTACATGTATCACTCTTTCTCTCCCTCCCTACCATATTCCCTCTTCATCTTACACTTATCACTCTTTCTCTCCCTCCCTACCATATTCCAGGAGCAGAGTCGAGATTTTCAAGGGCTGAGGCAGAGCAGACATAACCTTATTACGATGACCGTCGATCACGTTGGTGTGTTGCGTCAAGTGGGACACACGACAAGAGGAAAGGGATAGATGAGGTGACAAGGAGAGGAAGGGGAGAGATGAGGTGACAAGGAGAGGAAAGGGAGAGATGAGGTGACAAGGAGAGGAAAGGGAGAAATGAGGTGACAAGGAGAGGAAAGGAATAGATGAGGTGACAAGGAGAGGAAGGGGAGAAATGAGGAGACAAGGAGAGGAAGGGGAGAAATGAGGTGACAAGGAGAGGAAGGGGAGAAATGAAGTGACAAGGAGAGGAAGGGGAGAGATGAGGTGACAAGGAGAGGAAGGGGAGAGATGAGGTGACAATGAAAGGAGGGGAGAGATGAGGTGATAAGGAGAGGAAGGGAGAAATGAAGTGACAAGAAGATGAAGTGACAATGAGAGGGAGAAAATGAGGTGACAAGAAGATGAAGGGAGAAATGAGGTGACAAGGAGAGGAGGGGAAAGATGAGGTGACAAGGAGAGGGAGAAATGAGGTGACAAGGAGAGGGAGAAATGAGGTGACAAGGAGAGGAAGGGAGAGAGAAATGAGGTGACAAGGAAAGGAAAGGGATAGATGAGGTGACAATGAGAGGAAAGGGAGAAATGAGGTGAGAAGGAGAGAAAGGGATAGATGAGGTGACAAGGAGAGGAAGGGAGAGAGAAATGAGGTGACAAGGAGAGGAGGGGAGAGATGAGGTGACAAGGAGAGGAGAGGGATAGATGAGGTGACAAGAAGAGGAAGGGGAGAGATGAGGTGACAAGGAGAGGAAGGGGAGAAATGAGGTGACAAGGAGAGGAAGGGGAGAAATGAGGTGAACAAAGAGGGGAGGGAAAAGATGAGGTGACAAGGTGACTGTATAGAAGGAACAGTAATATTCAAGCCACATTAGCCTACATACATGTGCTTTTTGTGGCGTGTACGTGTGTGTGAGAATGTACAATTGCCAGCACATGTAACTGGTACACGAATAGAGGACTGACAACGCTGAATGTACCAATTAGAAATGCTGGCAACTGTAAGTACGCGTTCGTCTAAAATCGCCCTTCTCCTTTATTATATATATTCACTCATTTAAATTAGGAATGTGACAAGCTAGGGATGTTCTGTTAAATTTAAATATAGCGTACACAAGCCGACTGGCCAGCAATTATGTATTTCTTGACAGGGAGTTCGAATTCGGGTTTTCTCGTTCATGTAATTATTTCGGATACATCTGGCTCTGATTGTCAAGTTTATATTGTCAATGATTTGTTAAGAAATGGCAACGTTACGACATGAAAAAATTATATATACAGATAACAGTGTATGTGTGTGTGTGTGTGTGTGTGTGTGATGTGTGTGTGTGTGTGTGTGTAATGTGTGTGATGTGTGTGTGTGTGTGTATGTGATGTGTGTGTGTGATGTGTGTGTGTGTGTGTGATGTGTGTGTGTGATGTGTGTGTGTGTGTGCGTGTGCAAGAAGGTCTCATAACCGGACCCTTCACTCTGTTCATTATTCTCCAATAAAGGTGATTACCAGGTGACGCCTCAGGTGAAGGGCGAGGGGATAATGACCACCCTTCACCATCTCTTCATAATACACACCCGAAACTTGAACGAGGTATATATTTACTGGAGGACAAACTGGAATTCTAAATCATGCCTCCAAAATATGAAAAAAAAAAAAAAAAAATCTCCAGCTTATAAACAGATAAATTTACAGAACGAAAGTGTTTCAGGTTTGACAGGATTGGCGGCACTGGAGTTGGTGGTGGTGGTGAAGGGAGGAAATGGTTTGTGAGTTAAGACATCCAAAGTGAAGAAGATGAAGTTACTTACGGTGATATAAATATGTATAGCCTACGGTAAAATGTCCCGGGCCCCGAGGATAATTTCCCCGCTGAGAAATTACTGCCTTAGGCTAATTCAATAAAAATAAAGGAGCCAGATAGACCAAAAAAAAAACATGCAGAACCTGGGAAGAAGTTTGTTGTGTAGAACCAAAACTGACCATACGATTTTTTTAGAAAGGACTGTTAGTGAACTTCCCCGGAATAATGACTTACTCTTACTCTTACTCTTACTCTTACTCTTACTTTTACTCTTACTCTTACCTCACCAAGACGTAACCATGACAACCTGCCGTGGAGAAAAAAAAATGGCTACCTCGAGTTGTAAAGTGACAAAAAGACATAATTAGAAATATTATTATAAACCCTAGTATTTCTAAATTTATCCCTCGTATAATACGTATAAATGACTGGAGTTCTTCTAAGAATAATTATATAAGACAAAAGTTATTGTTAATGAGTCCAATGAAATTAAATATACGGTACTTTTTAATCCTACGTAGTGCGAAAAAATACGAAAGTCGTCAGGAGTTCCTTGGAGTGAAAGGGAAACTAGAAAATGAGAGAGTTGTACGAGAGTCATGTTTATTATCGAGAAATAGAAAAAAGTCTTTCATTAGTAAAGTTTTATGTCCATTGCAGCTCTAAAAATACTCCCATTATACTTATACCATTACTCACCAAATATATAATTAATCTGTCCTGCCTAAATTCTTTAAATCACTCTTCCAGTTCGGCGAAAATCCGCTCGGTGATTTTCAACCACTGGACATAAATAGCAAAACCGATCCTCAAATCCAGAACAAAAATATAGCTTGAGGACTATTTCATATGAATGTGAAAATGCAGATTAAAAATAAATAAAAATAAATCTGAAATTCAAAGATCAGTGAAATATAATTCAATAAGACGATCTAAGTACTATGATAATATAAGACTTATCTGCTGAGGACGAAATGAAAGGTTACTGATTCATTCAAACTTAGGCAGGAAAATATTTTGACTCAGCTGTCGAGTGGATGGTTTGTTTTATAGTAAAGTTTGGCGTCACATGTTGTTTGATTCGACAAGAACATAATGACCTTCCTAACATACAAACGCCTCCTTCCCCATCATATAACATACATTTGGTTGTGAGATTGGAGACAAATGATTCTTACAAACTCTACCAAGAAAACCTATGCTTCAATATATAAAGATTAAGATCATCTGTTACATTGTTGGGAGATTGGAGGCTACTGATTCTTACAAACTCTACCAAGAAAACCTATGCTTCAATATATAAAGATCAAGATCGTCTGTTTTGTTATGTTGTTTGGAAGGGATGGAGGTCGACAACATTAGCCTATAGGCCCTCGAACACTAAACAGACGTCCTTCCAAACTCAACTTTAACATCAAGAGAATATCAGGTTCAGTGAGGTATTGGTTACACAGCTGTTGGATCTGCACATACTGTGGCACACAGACCAAAGTCCATGGATGATAACCGTTCAATATTCCCCTTGATCCTACTCGTCAACAACGCAAGATAAACACGACCACTTAGCAGTGTTCCACCGAGGTCGTGTTTACTTAATTCATTGTTGAAGGAAAATGAGCACATAGATAAATCAATGGACAGGTAAATTTTAAACCAAGTAAATAAATACATAAACATGTATCTATACTAAAAATACACGCATAAATCGTTATATACTGTATACTGCATATATATTCAGCAACTGTGAATTGCTGCAGATGTTTGCATGCTCTAAAAACATTTTGCTAAGCTGGCTGAAGAGTTAAAGGACAGACAAGCAGAAAAGAAAGCACAATATCCCCAGAACCGGCGCTGGCTGGCTGACGGTCTGGATTGACAGATGGACACCCGTGGCAAGAGGGATGGATATAAATCGATGGAGACAGATGGAGAAGGCAGGCAGACAGATAGACAGGAGACAAAACCGGGACGAAGACATTACGTGACAAAATGTATTGCAGACAGTTGTCAGACAGAGACGGAAAGACAAACCGATAGCAAAACAGAGACTCTATAAAAACATGTATTGTATATTGCGGGAGAGGATGTGAGACAGGGAGGCAGATGATTAGACAGAGAAATGCAGACATAAAGAAGATGAAACAGAGATAATAAAGGCATGGATATGGAGAGACAGAATACAAAACAAGACAGAGACGGCCAAACATAATAGATGGCAACACAGACATGGATGGTGAGCCACAATGTGAGACAGCACGGCAGATAGATAGTCAGCGAGTCAAAAACAAACAACACATGACCAGAGCCAGAATCTAAACACTTACAAATGGCGTGACAGAAGATAATCAGATCCGTAGAGACATTATATTGAACCCATAAAATATACCGTCAACAGTGTCTAAATTTTACAAACATTTCCAATGACTAGAAAGATGGTTATATTCATGATAAAATAATATACTCACATACTACAGACAGCTTTATGTTGTCCTTTCCCTCCCGGAAAATGCAGCGCCACTCTTACCTGTAAAGGACAAGACATGTTGACAATTGTGCCACACTTGAATATCACAAATATTCTCGTATATCTGATAAAAGCATAGAGGTTTGATTCTACCAGCACGCCACACAAACCTTTGAACATCACACACACACACACACACACACAAACACATACAATATACATATCTAAATTCATCTCATATCACACAAACATAAAATCCATTAACATTTGATTTGCCTCATGGTACACACAAACACACCTTCATCCAAACCAACCAACCTGCACATCACGCCTGAGCAGATCACACAGAAGCACTGGAAAATCATTCAAAACATATTTGAATATACATAAACTCATTTATAAATCATAAAACCATACCCTATGATTACAACATTCCACTTGTAAATCCGACAAATATACCAGGATAACACCTAACGCCAGATTACACAAACATACGTGACTACATTTACAAAACACAAATATATTCTTCTTACAAATGGAAATATACATTTGCAGAGCACACATTACAGCAACACATGCATGGATCACTTTGTAAACAAACTGAGATAATTACAGAATAATAACAACGATTAGATCATATAAACAATCGAACACAGAAGCTAGCAAATATTAACAATTTATGGTTTAGTCTTTAACTGAAGATTTGTTGATATCAGTTATTCCTTTTCTTATCAGCTTTCTTTGTGCATGAAAAATATATTTATATGATATATAATTATTATATAAACAAATGTTTTCCTTTTATTTCTTGCGGAATGCAACAGGAAAATTTTGGATTCAAACCCATAATCTACTCAGCTCGATACGGAGTTTATTAACTAAAACTATGATAAACTTAATAATTTTGAGACTTAATGCCACTATACGTGTCCCAAGCTAATCATTATCATGCTCATTGTTAGGCTCTGAAATAGTTACAGTTCTTAGGTCATCACATGTTTATTCCTGATTTTCCAATACATTATATTTTTCTGTGTAATTAGTGAGTCAGAACCCTACACAAGGATTATGAAATTGTTGTTTAAAATTGACTGGTATCCTTTTATGGTACTGATGACTCCGTAAGAGACTTACTCTGAGTGCACTCAGTCTCTTACGTATAAAGTGAAGCTGAAATAATGCTTCATATCGGCTCAAACTGCTTAAATAAAAAATCCTTCCTCATCATTTTTAAGTACAAATATTTTTACCAACCATTATCCAGCTTCAATTAATTTTTGTTTCTAGTGTTTAAAAAAGCTGGTGAAATATTTATAAGAGATATGATGAGTATTCCTTTCCTGAGTCAGAACTTACACACCTGAGTACCTACATTACTACTACATTGTACATGTACTTACAGTCCAGTTAGAAAGTGATGTTAAGTCCCACTTTCACAAATGAAAACTTACAAAAGAAAGAGAATTTGTACCTGCAAAGAATACTGAGCGGACATTTATGCAATTATATTATGCAGAGACAAGGTGGTAACTACCGATAATTACGATATGCTTATACAAGTATTTTACTGGTAGTAACAAAATACAGAAACGTAAAGAGCAAAACAAATCGATTTCCGAAAGTAACGTTGCCAACACCTAAGCAAGACCTCTATTTCAATATGATCCTTCTGTTTCCAGTTTGTTCGAAGCAATATTCAAATGATGTCATAATTACCTGAGGCTTGTGGCTCTCGAGAATCAGTTGTGTGACAAATTAATGGATAAGGTACTTGGGGGGGAAATTATTGAAAAAGATATTCATATGTCGAATGCCTCTCATTAGCTGAGGTCACATTAAGTCCTTCTGACGGAGTTTCTGGGAAGCAGGTTATTTCATGGTGTTCCTGGTAATTCATCAAAGTTAGAAAAGGGTCGAGAGAGCGTGGGAGATGTGGATATGGAGGGCACCTGCTGAGGCAAGACGGGGGGAGGGGGAGGAGGAAAGGAGGGGGGAGGTAGAGTGTGGTGAGGTGAGGAGGAAAGGAGGGGGGAGGTAGAGTGTGGTGAGGTGGAGGAAAGGAGTGGTGAGGTGAGGAGGAAAGGAGTGGTGAGGTGGAGGAAAGGAGGGGTGAGGTAAAGAGTGGTGAGGTGGAGGAAAGGAGTGGTGAGGTGAGGAGGAAAGGAGTGGTGAGGTGAGTAGGAAAGGAGGGGTGAGGTAAAGAGTGGTGAGTTAGCATGAGTGTTGAAGTAGGAAGCGATGAAGAAGAAAATGGTGAGGGTTGGGGCGTTAAGACAGAGAGAGAGAAAGGACTGAGGAAGTGAATTATGATGTTGGCAGTGGTGAAGAACCAAGTGATAAACAAAGATAAATGTGAAGGAGGGAAGGGTGAGGAAAAGAGTGAAGGATGGGAGTGGAAACAGAATGAAAGGTAAAGCTAAGAGGATATGTATGATGTATTGAGAGAGACGAGAAACAGGATATAGACTAAATGATGGAAAATGGAGGACAGAGGAGTAAGATAAGGCCAAGGGAGTCGGGAAGAAAAGAAAACTGAAAATGAAAGGTAAAGCTAAGAGGATATGATATTTCTTTACTGACACGTATTTCGACAGATTTCTTAAGAGGGTTTTTTTTTACCGTGAAATTTAACATCGTCTGGTGACAGTTCAACACCTGTTCGTGAATTATTTATGTATTTATTCATTTATTTTTACCAACCGTTCCACCACCTGGTTCCTTACCTCAGACAGACAAGTACAATCTCCTAGCGTCAGTCAAAGAAATTACAAATGCCAGCCGGTGTTTAAGTTTCGTCATTTTACTGTAGCTGCCTGAGAACGTATCAAGGAAAACCCATAATGTCTGACGAAGAGTTCATTATTTTCCAGGCACCTGTTTTCTAAATTGTTAGGAGTCGGGAGGACAATCTTCATCCTCAAGTCGTGAGTGTTATTTCCAGGATCAGAGTGATATCCACCCACGTGCACTTTCCACAAACAGAGACGCAAACAAACCACCATGACCAAAGTGAGTGACAAGAAAACAAATAATAAGACTTAAAATAACTTCACTCTATAATTACGAGACTTCTCCAGAAACTTGTTGTGGGTCCTCAAACACGGCCAGCCATCCCATGCAGATACCAATCCCACCTTCATTAATATGCAATAGGTGAACAGACAAAAGCCAGTGATGTATGAACCAAGACCGAGCAGGGAGATAACCTCAAGACTTGGAGGGGAATGGACTACAGCAGTGGGACTGAATGATGGGGCAGTGATGTGTGTAAATATACATAAGGCTATATATATATATAAATTTATAAATAACGATTATTGAAGAGAAGAGCTGCTGACTGGATGAAGATAATAATATGATTTGGAAAGGACGACGACGGACAGCACAGATTATGTCGAGTAGATAGATAGATAGATAGATAGAAACCATATCTTAAAAAAAAAAAACTAGCCTCTCTATCCACATTCATTACTATGTAGATTAATAGATGAACCTGTCATAGATATGTTGTTCTTTACAAAATATTCAACAATCTCTCTCTTTTCCTTCCTCATTTTACTCCTTTTTCTCATATATTTGTTTTCTTTCTCTTATGTTACTTCCTATTCGTTCGCCTCCTTTTCACCCATAGTTTTCTCTCTATTCTACTCTGCCCTCTCTGCTTCTCTTCATACCTCCTTCCCTCCCATCTTCTCCCTGTATCCCTTATCCCTTATCACTTCTTCCTGACCTCCCTCTCCTCCACTTTTCCCTCTACAGTACTTTTCTTTCGTGTCTCATCTCATCTCATCACCTCCATCTCTCATTTCCATTTTCATTTCATCATTTACTTCTCCTTTTCTCCCAACTTTCCTTTCGTGTCTCATCTCATTTCATCACCTCCATCTCTCATTTCCATTTTCATTTCATCATTCACTTCTCCTCTTCTCCCAACTTTCCTTTTCTCACCCTTCTCTCTTCTCCCTTTCCACCCCTTTCCCTCCCTCCCAGCAACCTGCAACTTAGCTGAAATGCAAGTGAAGTTGTGTGTTAAATGAACTCGGGGAGGGACAATACATGCGTCTGACAGGGATGACTGAGTGAGCGAGTGTGTGTATGTGTGTGTGTGTGTGTGAGAGAGAGAGAGAGAGAGAGAGAGAGAGTAGGTGAGTGCGTGGGTGATGAGTGTGTGTGTGAGCAGGAGAGAGTAGGTGAGTGAGTGAATGATGAGTGTGTGTGTGTGTGTGTGTGTGTGTGTGTGTGTGTGTGTGTGTGTGTGTGTGTGTGTGCGAGCAAAAGAGAGTAGGTAAGTGAAGGAGTGAGTGGGTGATGGGAGAGTGTGTGTGTGAGCAAGAAAGAGAGAGAGAGAGTAGGTGGGTGAGTGAGTGAGTGAGTGATGAACGAGTGAGAAAAATACTGAGTACCGTAAGTGATTAAGTGGGGATAAGTTGAGGAACCACCATAATGGAAAAAAGGAGAGATGGCTGACGATAAAATGCAAACACTTCTACAATAAATAAATACATAAATAAATGTGTAAATAAATAGGCGGGTTTAACAGGTGGACTAAAATATATACAAGGGAAAAGAATAACAAACAGGCTCATTAATTAAATCACGTGCAAATTATGA
Organism: Petrolisthes manimaculis; assembly: GCA_034508575.1. Taxonomy (NCBI): domain Eukaryota; kingdom Metazoa; phylum Arthropoda; class Malacostraca; order Decapoda; family Porcellanidae; genus Petrolisthes; species Petrolisthes manimaculis. The sequence goes on along the minus strand of JAWZYT010002205.1, from coordinate 6,598 downwards.
CCAACGAATAAATAGCCGGAACTGTAATATTACGGAAAATAAACGGGTGAATTTGATTAATGCATAAATGTCTAGAGTGAATTATGCATAAACCAGAGGGAGTGCAGATTAAATCATTGAATATAAAATGAAATATTCATAAGAAGCAATGAATATATATACTGTAGATAACTTCTGCTATAAAGAGATTAAATAACAGACAAATTGCATCTAAATAAAGAGAGAGGAATGGAGCGTGAAATATTTTACATAAATGACGTATACATGAATAAATGCAAAACTAAATTAATAACTATAACAGCGGTGGTTAATGAAAAAAAAAAAAAAAAATAGAGGAGGGTTGATGAATAACGAGATAAATAACACAAGAGGTAAATAAATAAATGAACAACGAGACTGAATACATGAGGGTGAATGAATAACAGGGGGGATGGGGGGGGGAGAGGAGGGGGGGAGGGGGGGATGAATAAAGCGGGGGGGTGGGGGGTGGAGGGGGGAGTACTGACGCGGGTGGGAATTGATACGTCATCTTGAAGCTCGGGATAAACTGGCGGCCCTGAGTAATGGTGGCGCCAGAAATTGGGAAGCGATAGGCAGCTGGGGAAGAGAGAGAGAGAGAGAGAGAGAGAGAGAGAATGGATGTGTGTTTGTGTTTGGGAGTGGGGAAGGGGTTTGTTGGGAATGGGAGAGAGGGAAGTGTAGGGATGGGTGTGTATGTGGGGGGAAGGCGGGGTTGTTGTTGGGGGAATGAGAGAAAGGGTAAGGGTTGGGGAGGAAGAGAAAGGTTGATGAGTGGGGTGAATGGGGGAGTGAGAAAGAGAGGTTGGGGCCAGGACTAGGCGAGAATATGAGGGGGACCGAGTGGTGAGAGAGAGAGTGGGGTAGTGTGGGAGTGTGGGAGTGGGTTATAAGGAGTAACAAGGGATAATAGCCTATCAAACAGTATTACCACTCGTATCCAACTGATGCCAAGGATTATATTGCCTGTATGTGTTACTTTGCTAATACTGAGAGAAGAGCATAGCAAAGTTGAAGGCTCTACACACCCACGTCTCCCTCTAGCTGTGAAAATAATATCGCTGTAAAATTAGGGACAAAATCGTGTAAAAAGAAAAGAAAAATAATAATACTGAAAACATCTGGAATATATATATATTTTTTTATTAATCTTTCGAACCGATATTGCAGAGTACAGTTGCTATTGTTTATTATTATTATTATTTTTTCTGTTTCATTTTACGGGAATGGTGTGGTTTGTGAGTGTACAGTCGGCGGCAAAAGTCCTGTCGCCTCCCTTGCTTCACAGAGACGCACAGTGTTCATGGACTAGAGAAATTCGCATGTTTTCTACACCAAATAATCTCGAGTCTATGAACATCGCGTGCCTCGGTGAAGCAAGTGAGGCGACAGGACTTTTGCCTCCGACTGTACATCTGAAACAAAAAATATATATATAAAACTAATTTCTCAACACATAGCCAGAGCCAACTCAATGGATTCGGATGAGTTGTTTACGTATTAACGATGACCGGACCCAGCTGGTGATAAACTAGTTATATTGGGTTTATAGTTACTAATTTCTCTCTCTCTCTCTCTCTCTCTCTCTCTCTCTCTCTCTCTCTCTCTCTCTCTCTCTCTCTCTCTTACTGCCAACATTTATGTACAGTTGGCTCCACTCCCGCGTTTCTCCCCCGTCGTTGCCAATGTTGGACCAGTCAGAAATTCGAATCCCGATCCACAAGTTAAAAAATTCGAAACATTCATATTTCAGAGTGAAAGATATGAATGTTTCGAATATTGTAACTGGTGAAACGGGATTCTAATTTCTGACTGGTCCAACATTGGCAACGACAGGGGAGAAACGCGGGAGTGGAGCCTCCTGTACATACCACATACTATATACTTGAAGAGAATGAAGAAAGATCCTGATGATAATGAGGATACATTTCCAGTGAGAGGAATTAATGTGTATACTTTACTCATACGTGTCTTCTATTCTATTCTACATTCAGTCTGTAAAATAATGGGTCAGCCTTTATTATATGTGAAATGTGATCTAGTAAACTATCTGAGTAAATTGTGTCTTTGGGTGTAACATAAATATCTGAAAATAGAAAGTAAAGACAATGAAACTTGCTATGCAGAAGATACCAAACGAAATCTTATTGACAGGATTTCACTTGAGACACATTTAAGCACCAAACGCCATCCAAAGGGAGAGGGGTTATAAAGTTTACGAACTCCCCATGATCATGTTCATCAGAAGGACTTAACTGAAGCACGATGACCCTCAGCAGGAGCAAGAGAGCAAGAGAGCAAGAGGGACGGAAATACTTGTTAAAGCAAAAGATATTGCAGCTGGGCCATGTGAGTGAGGGAACAACTTGAACAGTGTGTAGTGGTCGAGAGGAGAGGAGAGAAGGAAGGAGTAAAGAGTGTGAAATAGTGGGGGAGGGAGTATGTAGATAGAGTGGGAGTGTTGTAGAGTGAATGATGAAAGGCTATATATGTAGGCTATCGTATGCGGGAGGAAGTGTGTAGGAGAATGGAGGAGGATGGTAAAGGATAGAAAAGTGGGAAAGGAAGAGTGGAAAAAATGTGGAAATATACGAAAAGTGAGTACGGAAATGTATATAAGAGTAAAGAACGGAAAGTGGGAGAGAGTGAGGGAAGGAGTGCATGGATGGATGGAAGAATGGTTGAGAATAGAGACGAGTTATAGTGTGTGAGAAAGAGTGTATTTGAGAATGATGGAGGCAGTGAGTGCATGGCGGAATGAGAGAGATAGAAAAGACTTATGTGTGTAAGGGATGGAGTGTATAGATGAATGAGGGAATGTATTGAGGATTGAGAGAGAGAGAGATAGATAGTATGAATGTGTGTGTGGAAAGAAGAATGTATACTGAGATAATGTAAAATGAAGAGGGGGAGTGTGTGAGTATGACTGTGTGAAAAGAAGAAGGTAAAGGGAAGTGCATGGAGAATAATTATGTATAAGAGAGAGAGGGAGTTTGTGTGTGTATGATTGTGGAAGAGGAGAGGGAAAAGTGTATGAAAAAAAAATATATATAAGGGAGAAAATGAAAAGAAAATGCAAATGGGAAGAGAATGTGAGGAAACGAGTGTATGGAAAAGTGGGGAGACGGATGGAGGGAGTGAATGAGAATGTGTGGAAGAATGTGTGTGGGAGAGTAATGAGAAAGTGTGGGAGTATGTGTGTGAATATGCTACGTGTGGGAGTATGTGTGTGGGAGTATGAGTGTGTGGGAGTATGTGTGGGGGAGAGTAATGAGAAAGTGTGTGAGTATGTGTATGGGAGTATGTGTGAGGGAGTATGTGTGTGGGAGTATGTGTGTGTGTGAGGATGTGTGTGTGAGTATGCTATGTGTGGGAGTATGTGTGGGGGAGAGTAATGAGAAATTGTGGGAGTATGTGTGTGGGAGGATGTGTGTGTGTGAGTATGTGTGTGGGAGAGGAGTAATGACTGGTGTGTGGTCTCTCTCTCTCTCTCTCTCTCTCTCTCTCTCTCTCTCTCTCTCATCAAACAGACTCACTCTACGTTTCACCAAGTTTGATGAGGCGACGCGAAGAAGAAGAATAGTCCATCCTGATGCCTCTGACCCGACTCGAAGCTATGAAAACACACACACACACACATACACACATATTTACTCACTCACGTTCACACATACACACACACACTTACACACACACACACACACACACACATTTATACTCACTCACTCACTCACGTTCACACACACACACACACACACACACAAATATACTCACACACACTCACACACACACATATATACACACACACTAACTCAATCACACACAAACACTAACACACACAAATATACTCACTAACTCAATCACACACACACACACACACACACACACACACTCACACACACACAAAAAAAAAAGAAAAAGAAAGCGCTGGTGTGTGGATTTATACATGGATCGATCCTCTCCTGTGTCTGATGTCAAATTCCCACGACACGATCGATTGTGAGAGAATCGTATAACTTTGCAACAGAATAAACAATTGAACCCAACGTGGGGGGGGGGGGAGATGGAACGAGGGTTTTGTAGTGTACATTCTGAACGACAAAAAAATAACGCAAGTAATCTTAATATGAAAAAATATCCTCTGCAAAAAAAAAAAAAAAAAAAAAAAAATCTTTGGTGATTTTACTATTCTGAACGACAAAAAACTAACGCTAGTAATCTTAATATGAACAAATATCCTCTGAAAAAAAAAAAAAAAAAAGCTTTGGTGATTTTACTATGAAAAAGAAAATATTCCACACAATGCATGTTTAAGAGGATGTAAAAAAAAAAAATCACTTTCATATTCGCATGTCCTAGAGAGAGAGAGAGAGAGAGAGAGAGAGAGAGAGAGAGAGAGAGAGAGAGAGAGAGACTGATACAAAACACAACAGATACATACCAATAAATAGATAGATATACAAAGAGATTTAGAGGCCCAGAGAGAGAGAGAGAGAGAGAGAGAGAGAGAGAGAGAGAGAGAGAGAGAGAGAGAGAGAGAGAGAGAGAGAGAGAGAGAGAGAGAGAGAGAGAGAGAGAGAGAGAGAGAGAGCAGAGGGAGCGATACATTTAGTTAGTGTTTTTTTCAGTGGGTGTGCCGGAAAGTGAGCACGTGACTCTCTGGCTCCTCTGAGGGTGGGCGGACAAGAGCACAATCAGCGTGGGGGCCAGACCTTCAGTATACCACGCTAACAGGGACAGGGTATAGAGGGAGGGAGTGGTAGATGGTGGTGGTGGTGGTTAACAGGGACAGGGTATAGAGGGAGGGAGTGGAGGCGAAGCGAGACAAGGAGAGAATGAAAGGCAGACAAGAGAGAGAGGGAGGAGATAATAGAAGCATAGACAAGAGAGAGAGGAGGGAATGGAAAGGCAGACAAGAGAGAGAGGAGGGAATGGAAAGGCAGACAAGAGAGAGAGGAGAGAATGGAAAGGCAGACAAGAGAGAGAGGAGGAATGGAAAGGCAGACAAGAGAGAGAGGAGAGAATGGAAAGGCAGACAAGAGAGAGAGGAGAGAATGGAAAGGCAGACAAGAGAGAGAGGAGAGAATGGAAAGGCAGACAAGAGAGAGAGGAGAGAATAGAAGCTTAGATAAGTGGAGAGAGAATAGAAGCATAGGCAAAAGGAGAGAATAGAAACATAGGCAAAAGGAGAGAATAGAAACATAGATAAGAGGAGAGAGAATAGAAGCATATAAAGAGGAGAGAGAATTGATATGTAAACAATAGGAGAGGAGAAAATAGAAAGGTAGATAACAGGAGAGGAAAAGTTGAAAAAGGTGATAATAGAAACGAAGGCTATAGGGGGGGATAGAAGATAGGAGAGAATAGAAAGACATGATTAGTCAAAACATGAGAGAGGAAGTGGGGAAAAGAGAGAACTAAAAGGGAAAGAGAGGAGACGAGAGGATAAAGAGGTAAGGTGGGGAATGAAGAAAAAAGTTGAAGCAAGGATATAATAAAGGAGGGAGGGGAAAGGAAAGAGAAGAACTGATAATAGGAGAGAGAATAGAACAAACATAACATAGGGAGGAGAGGATAGGAAAGAAAAGGAGAGGAGAGAGGAGAGAAGTAGAAACAAAGAACAAAGAAAGATAGGAAAAGATTAGTGTGTGGAGAGAAAAAAATGAGAGAAAGGGTGAAAGGAAAGAAAATACATGAGAGGAGAACAAAGGAAGGGAGAGTACCGTACAGTGTATATAGGAGTGGAAGGGTAAGGTGGCCACAACAACAACAACAACAACAGCAACAACAACAATAATCACCATCAGACAGGAAGAGGGTTGAAGAGGCTTTAATTGTACACACACACAACACACAACACACAAAGACAGACATAGACACATATACATACATACATACATACACACAGAGAGAGAGAGATAGACACACATATACACACAGAGAGAGATAGACACACACATACATACATACATACACACACAGAGAGAGATAGACACACATATACACACACAGAGAGAGATAGACACACACATACATACATACATACACACACAGAGAGAGATAGACACACATATACAGAGAGAGAGAGAGATAGACACACATATACACAGAGAGAGAGATAGACACACACATACACACACAGAGAGAGAGATAGACACACACATACAAACACACAGACAGACACATACACACACACACAAAGGGAGGTTGGACAGGGGTAACAGGGATCTAGTGGAGCCTGGTTTGTCTTGGTTTAGTCAGGAATCGTGCAAATGATGCCTGACTGAAGCAGTGGAGGAGAGGGAGGGACAATTTGGGCGGTGGATGGATGGATGGATAGCTTGATGATTGGAGGGAGGGAAGGAAGAAAGTGATTATCTAAGGGACGGAAGGTTGGTGAATGGAAGGATAATTGGATGGAGGGGGAATGGATACTCTTTATTTTTTTGGGGGGGTGGGACAAGGATGCATATATATCACTGCATGGACCATAGTGTTATTATAGAAGGGATGGATTGATGGATGGATTGATGGATGGATGACAGAAAACGAAAATGTCTGGGGAGGGAAGGAAGGATAT